>JASCZW010011859.1:0-30567 GCA_034211315.2 Aedes japonicus
TTTGATGCCGTGATGCTAGAAGGATCTTCCGCTAAGCCTATCGTATATTTAACCTTCTTTAACGGCCGTCCCTTTCCGGGCCTTCAGTAATGTGGGTTGCAGTTTCTCCGGGGTTGAGGAGTTGACGATATCTGAATAATTAACGAATATTCTTGGCAATATTTGGCACGAAGAGTACGGGGCATGCCTTACTTAGGTTCGGAGATAAAGATTATTATAGAAGTGATCTTTGAGATTTATCCTTTGCAATTGCTAAACACACTTCGACGTACGGTGCACTCTTGTTGCTCTGCATTATCAACAGGCACAATTCTCGCTGGTTTTATGAATGTTTGAAGCTTTGCTTTGGTTAAGCTTCAAAAGTCTCGATTGGCCGTGCCTCCGGGCAGTTCGGCGGATTCATGTCTTTCGGCACGAAACTTTTTGACTTTTTGTACCATTCGCAAAGTGTCCTTCGCGTAATGACATGACGCCAAATCCAGGCCAAAACACTACTTGACCTTCGTGCTGCCTGATCATCGGTAATAATCGCGTCTGGAGACATTCCTTAACGTATTTCTGAGTGTTCATCGTTTCCGTTGTGATGTACGGACTAGATGTTTTACCACACTCGCATATTGCCTGCCAAACCATACCTTCTTACCGAATTTTCGGTAAAAATTGCCTTCTCCGTTTTGGGGATGTCTTTGTTTTTGCTTACAGTATAGAATTGTGGTCCGGGAAGCGTTTTTAATCTAGTTTCACATACGTTTCATCGTACATTATTATACACCCAGAATAACTACACAATAACGAATCGTAGAGTTTGCGGGCCGTGGTTTCACGGACGCGGCGTTTTGGGTTCCTTCAGGGTTTTTTTCTGCTTTCGGTATGTTTTAGCCCAAGTCTAGTTTTGGGCTAAAAGGCGCGACGTTACTCGACGAGGTCCCTAGTTTTTCGCAACATCCCGAACGGAAGTCGCTGGTTTCACTTGTAGGCATCCCTGATCTTTCTATCGATATCCGGACTAACAGGACCGGATATCCGACCACTCTTCGGCGCATCTTCAAACGTACACCGTTCTCTATATCTCCGAATCGAGGATCGTACCGCTCCGACGCTTACACCCTCTTCCTTGGCCAATTTTCTTCAAGGAGAGTCCGTTCACAGTGCACCATTTGTGCGCGATACTTTTCGTTGTTCCGGAGTAACAACTTTTTTTATGCTATGTCATTCAGAAATGTGCAAAGAAAAGAACGCTGCCAAAACGTGTTGAAATATTTCATTATATTCAAAGTGACCGTTCAAATAAGGTGTGCGTATACTTTCTGGAACAGTCCTTATTTTGTGTTATAATAATTTATATTTAAAATTGTCAGTTGCCGGGAGGGTACGTAAAAATTTAAATTTGATAAAAGCTGCAAAACAATGTCATTAACAAACGAAACCTGTTTGCAACTCTTGACGTTTTTAGTGCTGGTAAGCCTACAGCGAGCTTCATAGGGTGGGAGAGAAAATCTTTCACAGCCTAATTGGCAAACAATGAAAACTGTTTTAGTACAGACTCTATTCGCTCTTCATGCATGGCTGAAAAAGGCGACCAGACTACACTACAATATTCCAGTATTGACCTCACATAGGCAATGTATAATGTAACTTGAAATTAGAAGAAAAATTAGTATTCTCCATTTAATTCCGACAATTTGTCGAAGATTAGCAAAGGTAGTTGGAATTAAATGGAGAATACTATTTTTCTTCTAATTTCTAGTTACAGGTATTCCACTAAACAGCTCAAACCCTCTAGGATTCAATGTATACTGTTTTAATTGTGTAAGGGTCGTAAAACCTATAACTAAAGCATTTTATAAATGCCACCATGTTATTTGATCTGTTAATTATTGTATTTTAATGGCCAATGAATGTTAGCTTAGAACCCAGCATAACTCCTAAATCACGAGTTCTTATGCACTTTCCTACCGACTTGTTTCCTAGAGTGATCATAATGTTTGGTACGTCTTGTTTTCTGCAGAATGCTTTCGCATTACATTTTTGAACATTTAAATACTGTATTCGATGAAATTTGGACACACAAAATAGGTCACCAAAAATTTTCCTTGAGCCCGATTCTTTTCAAACTTTCTGGAAATGAAGTACTACTAAATGGTTAAGTTTTTGACATCATTGGTTTATTGAACCTCTTCTCCCAACCCAGATGCCCGAACCTTTGCCTTCACCTCTTTCATAAAATTTTGGGCAATGATCAAGTCGGTCCTTGATTGCTTAATTTTAACCACACTTTCTTTAGTTCAAGTTCATTTTCTATCAGTTTTGGAGTTTTAATGAGTTTTGCCTTCATGATTTTTCAATTGGGCGAAGTTCCGGAGTTTTGGAGGGTTGACGTCTTTTGGTACAAAACTACATTATTATCTTTGTACCAGTCTAAGACGGGCCGAGCATAGTGGCAAGATGCCAAATCCGGCCTAAACCGTGTCAGGCCATAGTGAGATCTCAAGAATGGCAGAAGTCGTTTTTGAAGGCATTCGTCCTTGTAGATTTGTCCGTTGACGGTCCCAGAGGTGATGAAGGGCTGACTCATTTTGCCACATCCGCAGATCGCTTGCCAGACATGGAATTTTTTGGCGAGTTTCGACAGTTTCTTCTTCCGTACACTCTCCGGAACGGCCAACTTAGAGGTGGCGACGTAGTGTTCCTGTCCTGGCATTTGTTTCTGGTGTCGGCTTTAATGTAGGTATCATCGTCCATCACAATGCAGAACGGTTTTGTGAGCCACTCCCTATACAGTTTTCTTGCACGAGTTTTGGCCACCGAGTTCTGTTTATCGCTCCGGTTTGGTGCCTGGACCTTGTACACAGGTAATCCAGAACGTTTCATTGTTTTCTGCACAAAACAAACTGAAACTTTCGCCTTTTTCGCAACATCCCTGATCGAAATGTTGGGATAACGCTTAAATTGGTTCAATACCATCCTGGCCTTCTCCGGATTTGATGTGCCACGTTTTTTGCCACTACCATTTTTCCGCTTGGTTGTCTTACGGTCCTTGAACGTTTTGATCACATGAGATACGGTTGAATGTGCGATTCCGAGCTGTTTTCCGATCCATCGATGAGAAGCGTTTGGGTTTTCGAAGTGAGTGCCCAAAATTTGTTGGCGCACTATTTCTTCATTCGAAGCCATCACTGAAATCACTCGACCGATTTTCACGAAACTCATTACACAATTGACACAACACAATGAAATACATTCAGTTAAAATTTCAATAATTTTTACCCACACGCTAAAAAGCTACGAACAATTGCGTGTGTCCAAATTTCATCGAATACAGTCTTTAATTGCAAAACTGTACATCAAATATAGAAAATACGCATTTCTTCCTGAAATATCGTGTAGTCTCCTTTGTTCCTTATTTCCAGATAGAGCTCTTAATTGTCGGCATATAAAGCTTGTTAGCGACTATAATTTAGAAGAAAAAATTAGTAATCTCCATTTAATTCCAACTACCTTTGCTTATCTTCGACAGATACGCATATTTCTGTCTACAATGTGCAGACTTCTTCAGTGTCTCGTACTAATAACTCGTTACTGTTAGCGACACAATCTGGACACATTAAATTTGATATAAAACAAATTTGCTGTTAGTTCGATCCAAGATGTATTTTTAATTCATTTAATTTGCATTATCAGTCATCTTAAAACTAAAACTAGTTACTTAATTAGGCTGTGTGAAAAAACTACGAATATTTTAGTTTACTCCAGCCATTCGGGTCCACGATTTTCGAAATTTCTCTATAGTTGTAACTTGTTGTTTATATTGAGAGCGTTCTCTCTTCACGAGAGCCCAGTTCCGCTCGATAGGTCACAACTCCATGCAGTTAGGTGGATTCGCCTTTTTATTTTTCTAGTCACAGTACGTACCGGAAGATCTGGTCTTTTCTGCAATATTTGCTTCACCTTTTGGGGATTCCTGGGGGTTCCTGAGATCTGTATTAGCTCCGCTCTCAGCCTTTCTGGATGTTGTCAAACGTGTATCGAAAGATTTAAGAATGGTATGGACAGTGCTTGCAGGAAAACCAAGCATTTCTGCAAGTTTTCTTACTGACAGATCCGGATTTTCATTGCGACCGCACACAATTCTAGGGTTTTTTTTTCATTAGGGCGAATCTACAGTTGAGAGATTCTCTCCGGGCTCGCTCTCTTTCATTCATAAACCAATCACCTTTACGTTTTTCATTCTACTATTTGTAGAGTATGCTAGTCAGCACTGTTGTGTTTCGATCTGTACTAAAGAATGCCTCGTAAGTGTTATAATGGCGCTGTAATGAATGAAAGAGAGCGAGCCCGGAGAGAATCTCTCAATTGTAGATACGCCCTAATGAAAAAAACCCTAGAATTGCTTTCCGCACTTGCTCTTTCGACGCCATCTTCGATTTAAAAGCATGCAGTATCATCAAACATTAATTTTGCACAATAAACAGAAATACGTTCGTGAGTCTGTGAAATATTTCACGCGTTGATTGAGTATTTCCAGAGATATACTTGTTTATGGGTGTTCAGATTATTAAGACTTTTAAATTTTTAAGAATAAAGGAAATATCGCTTACGAAAAGAATAAACAGTAGAGAGCCTCGATGGGATCCGTGAGGGATTCTTAAGGAGACTTGATAGGATTTGATTCCTTTCCTTTACATTTTACTTTTTGTTGTCGATTAAAGGATGTACGGAATCAAATTTCGACACACACAAATATTCGACAAAAATTCGTCCGTTCATCCAATCATCTTCAAACTTTCAGGGAAAAAAATAAAACATGTTGTGAATAGTTTCTCATGTTTTTTATTCAATTTCAATTCCATATCCAAATGCACGAACCTTCTTCTTTACACTACTCATAAGGTCCTGTACAACATTTGGACCAACTTTTTTTTGCGTGTCAATCCAATTTTTCTTCAAATCTTCCTCGAATTGCACTTCCTTAGAATGCTTCCGAAGTGCCTGCTTCGTGATAGCCCAGTACTTTTCAATTGGCAGCAGTTCGAGATGCTTTGGCACGAAATTGACCTCCTTAGCCTTATACCACTCCAAAACCTCTTTCGAGTAATGGCACGAGGCTAAATCCAGCCAAAAAATCGTAGGACCATCGTGTGACCTCAGAAGAGGAAGGAGACGCTTTTGGAGGCATTCCATTAGGTACACCTGCCCATTGACCGTTCCGCTTGTCACGAATGGGGTGCTCCGCTTTCCACACGAGGAAATTGCTTTCCAAGTCATACATTTATTGGCAAACTTTGACATCTTCTGCTTTCTAACGTCCGCAGGGACATCGAATTTATGATGAGCAGTGAAAAACTGGAGCCCCGAAAGCTGCCGGAAGTCTGCTTCTACATACGACTCATCATCCATAACGAGGCAATATGGTTTCGTCAACATCTGGATGTAAAGCTTCTGTGCACGTGTTTTACCTACCGTATTCTGCCGTTCATCACAATAAGGCACCTTTTGGACTTTATACGTGTGTAGTCCTTCATGTTTTTTCGCATCTTGCACGAAAGTTTTGGTTAGATTCAGTTTCTTCGCCATATCTCGAACTGAACTGTTGGGACTCCTCTTGAAAGCTTGAACTACCCACTTGTGATCCTTAACACTATACGAAGGTTCATTCTTGCCACTCTTTTCTTTCCGATCGATGGTCAAACGTTCGTGGTACCGATTTAAAACACGAGACACCGTAGAATGTACCATTCCCAGCTTCCTGCTGATGGCACGATGAGAAAGATCCGTATTTTTGTGGTACGTGCGCAAAAGTTCTTTGCGCCGCTGCTTTTCTTCCGACTCCATCTTCACAACGATTACACATCCGCTAGTTAAACTTACACAACGTAAATAAATACACATTGAACTAATTCCACCTAAAATTTCAATAGAAAATACCCACCGGGTAGAAAGTTACTGCCATTTAAAAGTGGTGTAATTTAATTCCGGACAACCTTTGGTTAGCTAACATTTGCGCCATTAGAGAAAACCTGGCTCAATTCCCAGTTTTTTTTTTTCAATTTGAATAGTTCCATGAGAATGTCAATCCAATCAAAAGCCTTACTAATATCTGTACAGAGAGCTTCTACGTGGTTTCCGTTATCCATTGCAATCGACGTGTAGTTAACGAATTCTAGTAAATTTGGATTAGTTGAACATGCTTTGTAGAACACATGTTGATTGAATCCTGTTGAAATGGAAATTCGAATCGGCAGGGAACTGAAGTCAAAACCTGGAGCCGTATTGCGGATCTCGAAACGAAGACCTTTCCTCAAACGTTCGAACAAAAACTCGTTCGTTTCGAGCTACGTAATACCCATGTTTTTTAAAGCAGTCAAAGGCAACAGAGCAGTCATAATGGATAAGGAAGAGTACGACAGGCAGATGGTTTCAAAGATCAGTAATGAACCATACAGGCAGTCGATTAGACCCCTAAAACATTAAAGAAGTGTAAATTAGTACTAGAGGATGCAGCAATCCGTCTTCTCGAACCAGACCCCATCCTTCCCAGAATTGAAGGCCTCCCAAAAGTCCACACACCCGGTAACGAAATGAGGGAGATTGTTTCATCAGGATCTCCAGCTCATCAGCTAGCAGAATGGCTAGTAAAAGAATTCCAAAGAATCTCCAAACAATTCCCAACAAGCTCAGTTCGTAACTCTCAAGAATTCGTACAACAGCTACAGTCATCAGGTCATATAAATGATAATGAAGTAATGGAATCTTTCGATGTCACGGCCCTTTTTCCTAGCGTACCGATCAAGGGCGCGATTAATCTTTTAGAAGACTGGCTTTCAAAATAAGGAGATGATTTAGCACGGAAGCAAAAGATGCGGATGCACCCTAAGCTGTCTCGACTTTGCATGAAAGAGAACTACTTCACTTTAAGAGGTTCATTCTAGAAACAACTAAAAGGAACCCCCTGGGAAACCATCTATCCCCATTTCACTGTGAACTGTTTATGGCGAATCTAGAAACAATCCTAAAAGAGGAAAGGATCCTTCCAACTCGTTGGTGGAGATACATCTACGACATCTTCGCCGTAGTGAAACAAGAGGATCTTTCCTTAATTCTTCAAGAAATCAACAATCTCCACAAAGACATAAAGTTCGCTATATAAAAGGATGGGCAACTTGCATTTCTCGACCTTCTAGTAGGGACATTGTCATTATCGTCTTTAGAACTTGAAATCTTCAGAAAACCAACAAATACCCAAGGAGTCATCCCTTACACTTCAAACCACTCCTTTCAACATCAAATGGCCACCTTCCACCACGTGATCCACCAAATATTGACCCTTCCTCTCGATGAACCGGAAAAACCAAAGAATTAGCACATGTTTTCGAAACTGACAGACTCAATGGTTGCGAAAAGAGGACAATTCAAGCTATCATCAACAAAAAGAAAAGACAACTTAATGGGGAATTGCAAACTACCCTCTCCGATTCACCTGAACTCCTGAAACGTGTGTCCGTCCCATTCTATAAAGACATTACGCAAAAACTGAAACGTCGACTTAGGGAATTTGGTTTGGACTTAGATTTCTCTAGTAGGCACAATCAATTGGCATCGTTGATAGGCTCCACCAAAGATTCAGTAGATATAGTGGGCAGAGAAGGGGTATACAAAATCAAGCGTAAACACTGCAGCAAAATATATGTATGTCAAACAAAGAGAACCTTGGCAACATGGTTCAAAGAGAATATAGCGGAGGTGACTAAGGCCGTCAAACAGAATGACCTATGATTTTCACATAACTTCAAATTGACAGAGAATCACGACATAACGACAAATTACATTACAATCCTACGGATTACCTCTACACCCTGGAAATTAGACGTCGTAGAAAACTTAGAAATCAGCAAACACAAATCTACTAAACAAAGACCAAGGTAACGGTTACACATGGCTCTTCAACTTACTACCTAAACGACAACAAAGCCGGCGCAGCCCGCTGCTACAGAACAATTAGGTTACGTAAGGGAAAAGGCGAGGTAGTTAGAATTAAATGGCAATTACTTATCTTTCTCCTCATTTTCTAGTTACAGGTATTCCACTAAACAGCTCAAACTGTACAAGATTTAACGATTGTGTATGAGGCTTGGATTGGTTTTGTGGTGCCGATGCGATGCTGGAATATGATCTATAGCTGTTATTTGATGACTTTCCTGTGTAATTTTCTTGTGCAGGTCGCGAGACGTGTTTGATAACTTATATATCCGCGTAACGAACTAAGATAAGTCATGATGAATTTTGTTACACTTTTAAAGTTAACAGAAATGTCCTCTTTTCAGCATTTATATTTATCGAGATCAACCTATAAAATCACATTTTCATTTCTCCGTGGAACATCAACCAATCAATTCCAATTGTTGCCGGCAGCTGTACTCATTACCCCTTTATATCTCAAGCGAAATAAAAAAAAAGTAAACACCGCCTTTAAGTGGAACAACTGTTCTCAGCGAGACGCCTTCCCCATTCCGAGACAGTGCACTAAATCTTCCTTAAACAAAACATCGTCCTGCTTCGTGTATGATGGAAATGGCGGGAGTCATTTGTAGCGCTCATTAACTTTAATGACCATGACGTTTTATCCCAACAGTACCCCGGCCATTGGAACTCTGCCTCGGAAAAATATCCAAGTCCTCAGTCAGTTGTGGACCCAATGAAACAACAGCTTTATGTCGTAAATGTTATACGCGCTCGATGCAACGTGATTTCAGAGAGAGAGAGAGAAGGAAAAAAAAGTGGAACAAAACACTTTTGTCCGTCCGACATTATTCTTCACGTTGGCCGGTCAGTTAGTCAGTCTGCCAGTTGGTAACATTCACAAACTTTTGACCCACCACTTCTCACTTCACCCAGCGGAGGACACGATCGGCGGAGGTGGACAACTTTGTCACGCTCAAAACAAACAGAAATGAGAATGGAGAAAATAAAGATTTAAAAGGACATTAACTTAACGGCCAGGACAAATGAGACTTCACGGGCTACTTTAGAGGACATTGGTGGAAAGTGATTTTTTATGTGCAAACACAGAGATAACAGGTGTTGTACACGGGTTGAACGAGCAAATGTTTGCTTCTAATGGCTTTAATAATTAATACAGAACGATCAAACGGTTTAGTTTCAGATAATGAGCAAATTTCAATTAGTTTTCATTTCAAACATACATTTCGATTAATTGAACTGTGGGGAAAAAACAATTTCGCCTCCTATGGTTTTCGATTTTCTTGTTTGCTTGGATGAATTACCATAGCTGGGTAATGTTGGTTGTTTAAATTAACACGAAATATGATACTAATGGGAAATGGAAATGTAGGAACACGATGTTTTGCATTAGAAGACACGTTATGCATACGTTACCTACGTCAACCATGCGATCGTTTCTTGTACACTCAGTAGCAGAAGCCGAGCAAAATTTTCTTCCAAAAACGCGTTGGTCAACCTTCTGTCACTTTGTCAATTATCAATATTTTGGCTGAAAATTTCACAACACTATAATCAATGTATAGGCTTTATGTGACCAATATTTCATATTGATAAAACTTATAAATTTGAAGTTATCATAACATATGTCAAAAAGTCATTTTTGGACATAGCAATTTCAAAAATCCGTATTTCTGTGAAAATTTAAATACCGTATTATAAATTTCTCCACAGCTTAAAATAATATAGAAAATTATGTGGACAAAATTTGAACTGTTTCATCAAGTGGTTTGGGCTACAGCTGGCGTCAAAGTTGACGCACCAACATGATATTTCCCTTTTTCGCCCGATATTAACCATGCTGAAACATCGGTGCAAAAAAAGCCGAGGTGAATTTTATTAAAAATACAGTATAATACTGTATACGTAGTTTTCACAAACCAATTCATATTGAATGCCATATTTTTAAAGTTCTTCGTGGGTTACACTAGTTATTTGGGATATTTCACGCGTAACAAATCATGTGTATTAATAAGATGAATTCACCTCGGCTTTTTTTTTGCACCGATGGTTCAGCATGGTTAATATCGGGTGAAAAGGGGAAATACTCATTTTGGTGCGTCAACTTTGACGCCAGCTGTAGTCCAAACCGCTTGATGGAAACAGTTCAAATTTTGCCCACATAAATTTCTGTATTATTTTAAGCTATGGAGAAATTTATAATACGGTATCTAAATTTTTCACAGAAATACGGATTTTTGAAATTGCTATGTCCAAAAATGACTTTTTTGACATATGTTATGATAACTTCAAATTTATAAATTTTATCAATATGAAATATTGGTCACATAAAGCCTATACATTGATTATAGTGTTGTGAAATTTTCAGCCAAAAATATTGATAATTGACAAAGTGACAGAAGGTTGACCAACGCGTATTTTGGAAGAAAAATTTTGCTCGGCTTTTTTTTTGCTACTGAGTGTACATAACCTCAATGATATTTACACCAGTTTTGTCACACTAAAGGGTGATACGGTCAAAATTTAGTCAAGGGAAAACGCGTGTAAATCGGTGAAATCGTTTATTTAAAAATCAAATTAAATTTCTTTTTCAAGTTCAATTAGTATAAAATTCAGGAAAAATATTCAGTTAGGCTTCCGCTTTTCCAAATCCGTATTGCCGGGCCTTACGCTTGACCCTGCCATCAGATTTTGTACAGCCACCTTGTCCACCTTCTTCGCCGCAGAAAGCCAGTTTGCCTTGAACTGCTGCTCGTCCTTAGCAGTTTTTTTGTCTTCTTTAGGTTCCGCTTGACAATAGCCCAGTATTTCTCAATTGGGCGGAGCTCTGGCGTGTTGGAAGGGTTCTTGTCCTTGGGAACCACCTGCACGTTGTTGGCGGCGTACCACTCCATGGCCTTTTAACCGTAATGGCAAGATGCCAAATCCGGCCAAAACAGTATGGAACAACCGTGTTTCTTCAGGAAAGGCAGCAGACGTTTATTGGGCTGCAAAATGATGAGTCGACAACTGTGATGGAGCGTGCGTCCCCGCAACATAGCTCTGGTCCTCACAAGTTCCTACCTCATGCTTCCACGGGTCAGCAGATGACAAAGACCGCCAGCTAAGGGTTGCGTACTTAGCTGGTAGTGCAGCCTGGGCACTGTTGTCCTTCTGACTTCAGCTAGATTGAGGAGGTGCGTGCCGAGCGTCTGTCCACCAAGGAGGTCTGTTCACCAGCAGCTAAGTAAAAAACGTTGTACCTCGGCAGCTATACCTTAGGAGGTAGTCCCACCAACGCAATGTAGGCAGCGCGGTAAGATAGCATGCTGAAGTCTTACCCTACCACGAAAAATGTAAGTATTCTTTATTTCTTTATACGGTATATAATTTTGGATCATCCATGGAATCAGAAGACATGCAGATAGTACACATTTTATTCTCATTTTATATTATAACATCCCTTCACAATATTTTTTATGCTATTTTCAGCTTCGCATTTATCCATCATCGTAAGTTTTAGTCCACATACCTCCCATGGAGCGAGATAAGGCGCTATAACCTTGGCAATTATTGCCACGCTTTTTGGTTCAAATGCCAAAAGTTCACCCACAAACAAAAGGAGCATAAACTAATCTTTCTAGCATCTATGCTCCCAACGATAAGGTACAAATTATCACACTGTATAACTCAACATGGAAGCGTTTGGTACGGGAGGTCCACGCTTTCTTCCTTCCCTTGATTCAGAGTAGTAAAGCGATTTTAGATCTTTCTGGAATCGCTCTATTTCTTGGAATCCTCTCTGCGGCACATACCACGCAGTTGGCCTGGCCGATGACAAGAAAAATGATGTATTCAAGAAAACATCATTTTCCAGGATGCTTTCAACAATTGGCTGCGTTAGTATGAGATTCGATTATTAGATTAGATTAGAAAGGCAGCAGACGTTTATTCAAACACTCTTCCACGTAAATTTCTTGGTTGACAGTCCCGGAAGCTATGAAAATGCTGCTTTTCAAGCCACAGGTACAGATGGCTTGCCAAACCAGATATTTCTTTGCGAACTTTGACAGTTTCGTGTGCTTGAAAATATCTGCTACCTTTCCCCTTCCTTTTGCCGTATAAAACTCCTGTCCCGGAAGCTGCTTGTAGTCGGCTTTGACGTAGGTTTCGTCGTCCATTACCACGCAGTCAAACTTCGTCAGCGGGATCGCGCTTTGGCCGTCGTATTTTGTTTATCATCGCGATTTGGAGTCACTACCTTCTTGTAAGTCGATAGTCCAGCTCGTTTTTTGGCTCGATGCACGGTTGTAGACGATACACCCAGCTTATTTGCGGCATCTCGGAGAGATAGGTTAGGGTTTCGCTTGAAACTACCGGCAACTCTCTTTGTCGTCTCAGCGGCTTCCGGTTTTCGATTTCCCCGATCCAGACTTCCTGGCTGTCGACAAACGTTCCCCAAACACTTTAATTACATTTGTAACGGTTGATTTGGCAACTTTTATCGATTTTGCCAACTTTGCGTGCGAGTAGCTCGGATTTTTGCGATGCGCGAGCAAAATTTTGATACGCTGCTCTTCTTGCTTGGACGGCATTTTGACAACTGAAGAGTGAATTCCAAAATCAAAATAGGAGCAACATTCTACACACACACCTTCAAAATGAGGGGTGTTCAGGTTTTTTAAATGCAAAATTGAAAGAAATACGTCAAGTTGATATTGACCAAATTTTGACCGTATCGCCTTTAATAGTACGTTCACACTACAGCTTATCTATATAGAGTATCTTGATTTCAAATGACATATACATTATATCCAGTGAAAACTAGATGTATAGTTGCTGATATCAAGATACTCTATATCACGTAATATAAGCAGTAGTGTGAACGTACTATAAAGAATGTTCGGAATTGCATTATTTTTAAATGACTTATACCTTTTACCCATTTGGTATTTTCTTTTGAAATTTTGACTGAAATTAGTTCAATATGTATTGTTAACACTGTATTATGGTACATTCACATTACACTCTATATCACGTAACAGTGATGGAAAAAAAACTGGAAGAAGAACCGTTGTTTGATACATTTGAGATTTTGGTGAATTTTGTGGGCATCGTGTTTATTTGAGAATGGAGAGCGATTAAAAATGAGAGTTGATGAACAACATTTATAAATACAGGTATACTGCCTGTAACCGTATATCAGTCCCATATTACTTTTTGACGTTTTTAATTTATGTTGCGAAATTGCCTTATTTTTTATCATATTTTCAAATGCAATAATAAAATTTAGCAGTTAGTTACAAAAAATGTGAAAAAATATCAGGTCGGTTTGTCCCATCTTGAAAGTAACCGCATATGATTCCCGTTATTGAAGTAACCGAGTATGAGTCCCGTTTAAGAAGTGGCAGTAAAATAAAAATATTTAACACCTTTTAGAATTATGGTTGTGTTTCTCAAATGTTTAATCCTTCTTAGAGACATAATAAAATAATAAATTAAGCAAAAAATGTAATTGTGAACAAGAATAATATTGGAATAAAAATCCATTCTACCAATCAGTCGCCCGTTTGTCCAGTTTGAGACAATTCTATTAAAGATTTCTTCTTCTCTTCCTCAACCAATGATACAATGGTTTTAAGTTGATTGGTTTTTCCTGTCAGCGTCAATGTCTCGAGGTTGGTTCTTCTTTTTCAATTGACCTTTCAGATCTAAGTCGTCCGCTGAAATTAGTTTTTCTTGTTTGTTTGTAAATAATTTGCAGCACTTCAAGTCCTCACCTTTTACAGAGTTACTGTAGTGAAGATACGAAGATCCTTACTTCACGATAATATATCTTTGGAATGCTAATTGCCGTACTCTTTGACGCATCCGAAATTTTCCAAATGTTCCCTGAAATTCTGGGAACTTCCCAGAATAGTTTTATGAACCTCTGGGAAGAACCCTTAACTTATGGGAAGTTCCCTGTACTCATGTGAATCTCTCTGAGTTTGTGGAAATTTACCAGAACTTTTGTGAAATACCTCGGATTTCAGGGAAGTTGCCTGAACTTCTGGAAAGAAGCCTATACTTATGGGAAGCTCCCTGTTTTTTTGGCAAGTTCCCTTAACATCAGGGAGAATTGCAAAACTTCTGTGAAGTTTTCTGAATTTCTAAGAATTATCCTGAATTTCTGATAAGCTTCCTGAGTTTCTTGGAAGGTCACTTATTTTATGGGATTTTTTCACCTCTTCCGGTGTTGTGGACGCAAATACTGCGGCCACAAGTCTTCATGATAGCTTTGCAGTAAATCCTCAGGGTTAGCAGGCTGCTTGACTGTTCTATTCTCACACTTTTGTCGAGAAGACTAGTTGAGGAACCGTACACCAAGATCTGGAAGGCTCTAGTGCACTTTTGTAATGAACTCAGGCCGAGTTTTCCAGCTGTTCTTCAGATGACTCTATTTGTGGCATAATGCCAAGGAATATCTCACTTGGCATGAGTTAATGACGCTGAAAGTGCTTCTCGTCGTAGGTTGGCGTGTCGCTAATGTAGCTCTGGAGCAATTTCTAATGACCGAAACGGAAATCACGGTCGACGTTGGGGCGTCTTCCAGGACCTGACCCTCTCCGTTCTGAATTTTGTTTTATTTTAAATTACAAATCAGCATTATCTATTATCGTTATAATGAAATGCATGCATTGACACACACACACCTACACACTTTGATTGTTGTTTTTTGTATTCTCCCATGCGCGGAGTAACGATCGTTCATGAAATTTGTCAAAAGTAGATAATTTCTCACACTGAAAGTTAATTTTAGTTTATATTACAAAATCGTAGGTTATACTTAAAAATCTATTCGTTGTTTTCTGCAACGAAACTGATTTGTGCTTTTTATGAAGATACATTCGTAATTAATGCCGCACGCGCAACTGTCAAAAGCACGAAGCTTTTGTTGACAAAGAAAGAACATTCGTGCATTGTACGAAAACAATACAAAGAGCAACGAATATTTAGTCACAAATTAAAAAGAAACGTCTCTCTGGTTGTAGCATGAGGGACTGTTAGATCTACTTTATCGACTTGAAATGTAATCGAAAAAAGCACATCCATGTGGAGTTGTCCAGAATTTTTTTTAATCATTTTGACATGGGATTCGAACCTGATTTTTGAGACAGAGCTGATACTGAATCCGTGGTTAATCTCACTAGGCCATGATGACTCTTGAGAAGATGCTTGATTAATGAGCATGAAGTTATAGCTCTCGACAGAACTATGATTTTATTTTGGATGGATAAATTATTCCCGCCCATCCCAGCTGCAACACCATTTTGCATAAGTACGATAACAGAGAAACAGTGATTGGTTGGTTTTCACGAAATTCATTTCATGCATTAAACAAAAAAGTGTAATGATAGCATTTCACCATATAAAAAGCAATATGAATGTTTCATACTATATACTATACATTTGTTCTATGTACAAAATCATGTTTACGAAACGAGTGAAAGCTAATTTACGAAAATAAATGTTCAGTGCATCTTCATGTGAAGCTCTTGGAGTGGACGGTAATTTATTGCTAGAACGAATAGAAATGAAGAGAAAGTGTATTGATAGTTCCGTATAGGGCAACGGCAGGCTTTTAAATTGAAAGATACTAGTTTGAAAACGAGCAGAGGGCATTGAACGGTTGTATCCGATGAGGCACATACCCTTTCCCATGCAACCCAATGCAGGGAAGGGAGAGGACGAGAAGAATATATGTGTAAATAGTCGGTACATGCTAGAAAATAAACCCAACAGCAGGAGATAATTTCTCACCCATGTTGGGCAATATTTAGAGAGGGACAAATCGCTAGAACCAGATCAAAGCAATAGGAAGTATAAGAGCACGATCGGTCGCATAACCTTTACCAGTCAAGGAGGTATCCTTCCCTAGCCTACCCTGCATTGGATAGCTTGGTAAAGGGTTATGAGCCAGATTGGATACTAGCGTTCAATACCCTCCGCTCTATCGTTCCCTATATGTGCGTTAGACAACGCAGAAAAACTACAGGTCTTTTTCAAACTGTGTAACGTCGCCCTACTGGCTGCAAAATGATTTGGTCAAATCAATCCATAGCAAAAGGTTTGTGGAAAATCTGCGATCTCCAAAAAAAACTTCTGATCTTTAATGTTGGATGATTGACATGATTGCAGGTGCTGGCGGGTTAAAGAACTGGAAACACAACATCGGTGCGGAGAACGCATAGTTGGTCTATTTGGACTGGTCCTATTTATGTCATACTGATGCAAATCAAGTATAAAGTTGTTCCAAAAATAGACCACCGCTGAAGATAACCTTAGTTAGGTAATAGAAAAATTCATTTAACATGAATAACTATTATTATGTTTGTCTTTTTTTTGTTTTGTTTTCCATTTCTCATCTTTTAAATATGACAAATGTAAGAACTGCAACTAAAGGCATAGGTCTTACCATCTTATGATTTTAGTTTCCTATCTTGGACCATCATTTTGTCTCCATTAAGTTTCTAAGACAATTTTCATCGATTGGCTCGGATTCATAGGTCATTTCAAAGCCGTTTCCCGTCCTTTCCAATCTTCTTACCAAACTCTCAACACAAATTCTGCTGGCATAAAAATGTGTCACAACTAGACATTGTGCTTCGTACAAATATTAGCAAATAATTGCAACTTGTCGATAAGTTGGCTTTAAGTCTCATCTTCGATCGTTAGTTATCAATCAAACCTTTCTTCTGTTCATTAGCATATGCTAGTATATTATCCCCTAGGAAGTCCTTTTTTCCCCCGAAAGACACAAAACATCGTGAAGAAAATCAACCATCGCCGGTTCGGCCCTGATGCCTTTGAACGCTAGATAACGTATTGATTTGTCACTCCACTGATTCTATTCATGTAAATGGATTGTTGTTATTGTCAGTACATCATTATTCCAGTTTTGGACAGGCATTGGCATTATTAATTTGCACTCAGTAGGTATCTGCTTCGTTGAATATCATCCCCTGAGGGGTTAATTACCTGAGAGTATGCATGTTATTGTCGAGACTTTTGAATAAATGTAATTGTTTGGCATATGGTTCGATACATTCTTCGAATGACATAGAATACCCTCACTGATCTTGACTATTCAATTCATTTATCATGCTGTTGCCTCCACTGTCTGTCCGATGGCAAATTGCAAGCCCACCTGACGACGACCTTGGGTTCATCCTGAGTCCGCTCTGAGCAACGACATAAATCCATACCTATATATTTAATCCGAAGTCCAATGAAAGCAAATGGTCATGTTACCGACGCATCGTATATGACAAATGGGTCAATAAATTGTATGCAGCTGTTTACTGCTGTGTCGGGATAGCAAATTTACTACCATTATGGCACACAACTGTTCGAGAAGTTGTTACCGTCGGACAAGCTCGAGAACAACTTAATCATATGAATTAGTGCGAAATTTGCATGCCACATGCGCCCTGTCAGTAACCTGTTATTTTCAGTTCGTTTGCATCTGATATCGCTTTACCACTCACGTCAACAGAAATCGGCGGCATTTGATGGCGGTCCAGGGGGAATTCAAATTATTTGGTGAGCAAAACTTTTCCGGGTAATGATCAGTTGAGCAGGAGTAAACAAGTGGCTTCAAATATTGATTCTGTTTCTCCCTGGCGATGGTGGCATGAGTCTGTTTACCTACGTTCATTATCGCTACCATTAACGGATTAGTTCTTGATCCAACAATTGATAACCACTTTGCTCGATAAACTAGGTAATGGTCTCAAGTTTTATCACTGCCGAGCAATCTTGTTATGTCGTAGCAGAATTCCAGTGCCGCATTTCTTTCTCTTGTTTCCAAAGTGCCATCTACTGGTGAAATAGCTATTTTATGATTAACAGAGCGTTTGAGAAATCTAATCCATTAAAATGTGCTTCCAGCTCCTGCCAAACCCACACAGTGCTCTCGGTTGAAACGTATCTTGCTCTAAATCTTGTCTCGTCTTTCCAAGCTTCCCATATTGCAGCCATTGCTGATACTAGATGGCTACATATTCATTGTGTTTCCAACCTAGACGATTATTTGCGGATCGCTAGCTCGGGTGTCTGTCTGTCGGCCGGGGCTTCGTCTGATGGGGTTTAATGGGGGAAAGGTGCTCTGCTGGATGCGTTTGAAGAAATAAGCTCTGAGCTGCCATCATGAGCAGATACCTTCATACGTTAAATCAGGTTTGTTCGTGTAGGTAGAATGGAATAGGACTAACTCCGGCAATGGAACAGGTGGCAGAACTTTTTGAAGTCGCGAGGCGCGTGAGGTATACCAGGTATGGGTTCGATGATGAAGGTGACGTGCTTGTACTCGTGAGCCGAAAGAGGAAAGTTTGTCCCTCTAAGACGGGTATCGAAGATTGATATTCTATTCAAGGGAAGTTTGAAAATATTTGAACTCGAGAGGTGCGGAATGCTAAGTAGACTGAAGCAAATATTATAATTTTTCACTCACAATGTCTTTAAAGATTTCAAATCGTATTCTGATCACCCTCCTTAAATTTGAAAAAAAATGGTTAAAAAATTACACCACACTATCCATTTGATGTTAACATGGAAATTACTACATTAGAGTCCGATGGAGCTCGGCAGGTTATTCAATTAAATAGAAATAGTTTGAAAATTGAGCGCAGGGCTTTGTTAAGCTGAGGTTTTGGCTGATTATTTCAACTAGCAGTTAGACGATTTGATCATAGTAAGCGGTGTAATGAACCGAGACACGAAAAAATCATGCCGCCGTTTAGTGGCGGACAGTATCCCTATAAGGAAAAACACTCCATCGAACGAAAACATCTTCTTCGTTGTTGTTACCAGTCACCCCTAAACTCTACTTTGAACAGCTCTGGTCACATTAGGAGCTGCATCGAAGAGCTGCAGTCGTAGTAGTGAGCCAACTAGTTTCAGTTCCTGTAGTGCATGCTGTAGTTCTGTAGACCTTGAGAAACCTAGAAAGAAAAGGCTGAACAGAAAAAGTTGTCCTCAAAAGAATCTATATCGCGGAAATTTTTCGGCGGAAATAACGTGCAACAGCTTTGCAAGTTGCGTCTTCAGTCCGGTGTTTGTTTCGGAACGGACATGCAGTTTATTTTTCCTCTGTAATAAATTTGTGATGGTTATTTGACTGCGACGTTTCCGTCGATGGAAACTGTAATTCATTCAATTGCGTAACATAGGTCAAGAGCACTACTTGGGAAAGTTCTGATCATGGAGTCTAAGAGAACACCTCAAACACAGTTTTTCGGAACTGCCTAGCCTCAATTTGCAAGATGCTGAATTTCATAATTTGAGCTACGGGACATTTTGGAAATCCGAGTGAGCTCTTTCCTTTTTATTAAAAAGGCTTTATTTATATAAGGAAAATTCTCTTGGACCTAGCAAAACCCTGAGGTACGTTAACATCAACTTCCAGATCCCAGGGCTGGCCTGGTTCTTTACCATTTTGGCAAGAACCACAGTAGTGTTGCCAGACCAGTGGTAATGCACCCTAAAAGTGCTTCTGAAGTTTCTCCGGTAATTCTTATCGATGAATTTGGAGATGGTGATCAATGGTCAACGACAGTATTTGCAAATTGTTGGAATGTTGCATTTGATAATATAAACTCAGTTGAAATGCTGAAATAGTTTATCATCACAAATCAGCACAAATCCACATAGTGGAGCTGTTCCATTCATCTCATGACCCTTTATTCATACTAATAGGATGATGTATGTTGTTTGAATCAATTGCATCCTTTTATAATTGAGTTTTCGAGGAGCACGAATCGAAGGGTGCTAAGATGAAAATGGTTTGGAAATCCTCGATGCTTACTTGTATCGAGGTTTTTAATGGTGATGCAATTTTGCTTATGTTAGCTACACAGTTTTGGAAAATGCAGTTTTAGAGTACGCAACGGCAATGGACGATGTGGCTCGAATTAGAATTTGAAATCAGCATACGTCTAGGCCAATATGAAACTGAAAACCAACACAGTGATTAGAATGTTGAAACAAAACATCGGTGGAGATCATTAATATTTTTCTTATTATTATTATGATAAAAATCTCTCTCTCTGTTCCCCTCTCTCTCTATCTCTCACTCTCTATCTCGCTCTCCCCCTCTCTATCTTGCTCTTTCAAACACACACACATACACACACACACACACACCCACACACACACAAACACACACACACACACACACACACACACACACACACACACACACACACACACACACACACACACACACACACACACACACACACAAGAACTAGACATCGATTAATATGCCCTTGTCTGGGAATATCTAGGGTTTTTTTTTTTCATTAGGGTGAATCTAACATTGAGAGACTCTCTTTGCCTTCTTTCTCTTTCATTCATATTCCAATAACCTCATTCTACTATTTGTAGAGTATGCTGACCAGCACTACTGTGTTTTGATCTGTACTAAAGAATGCCTCGAAAGTGTTATTATGGCGCTGTAATGAATGAAAGAGAGATAGAGAGAGAGAGAGAGAGAGAGAGAGAGAGAGAAAGAGAGAGAGAGAGATAGAGAGGAGAGAGAGAGGCTGGCTCGTAACACTGCAACACTTTAGAAGTGATTGAACGACTTAGATATTAGGATGAGACAAATCAAAAGGAGACAATGAACAGACAAGAAAACGTAAACTGCTCTTGACTTTAGAACTGAGACATCTATTAACTAAATTATAAACGACTGAAGATATTACAAAATGCTCTCGACCGTAATACTGAGAGGCAACGATCCTCCCCAAAATCTTTTAAAGGAAACGTCTCTCTCGTGAGTCCCATCAGTTAACTATAAAATTATACTGTTGGTACTGAGACTTGTAACATCAGACACTTACTAAAACTGGTAGAGATGAAATATCTCAACGACGTATGACAATTTTATTTTTGATTTGAGAAAACTGCTCAAAGCTTTCGCAGCAATGTAAATGCAAAACTGAACCAAAAACAGAAGAAAACACAGCGAAACTAACTAACAAAATGACAAAACGTACACCATACAAAACGTGTGAACATGAACAGACTAAGTAGAAACGGAAAGCAACTTGGAAAGTAACACCTGAGGCAGTCGTCAACAGCGTCTCTATGGACGATGACAATACTTACACGGCTGGTGGAATGCTGAAACACGGTGTTTTCAATAAAGGATAATACCCATAAGTCACCAGGTAGAGGTTAAAACAGCTATGAATCCAAATTCATTAAAACAATGGAGATGGATTTATTGCGAAATAACGTTTGCATTAATAAAATGGACTTTTTTTCGGATGGTGATAAAAACAAAAGCTACATGCGATAACTGCTTTGCGATAAATTTCTACATGGAGGGTAGTTATTTAAGCTTCCTCCAACAAAAATTCGACGCCCTTGCGAGCGACCTTCCGACAGTTAACCGGAACATTCGCCATAGCGAACGAAAACATGCGGGTAGGCATATCAGTGAAGTTCTTCTTCGCTTATTTAACAATTATTCCTCGGTTTCACGACAAAATTGTTGAGTAGATCTTATACTTCCGGTTGGCCCAGGAAATTCTCGATGGAACGTAGCTGGGGACGTTGCGGTAGGTCATATGACTTGGTACCACATCGATATTCTGCCGCTCCATATCCACCAATGATCACTGAGTAGTGGGTAACGCCAGATCCGGCCAGAACAGCGCGTCTTCGCTCTTATGGTAAATAAATGTTCTACAGAACTATAGAGAAGATTTAGAGATCTTGTTATATGTTGTTTAATACTTCATGAAAGTTCAACAGATCTTCAACACAGTTTTAATCAATTTCAGTGTAGTTGAAAAGTTGAAGTTTTGAACAACTTGTCTGGCGTTTTGATATAGTTTACATGAAGGTCTGCCAAACGTTCCTCAAGTAGCATACACATTTTTCTGATGTTCTATAAAATTTCTTTAAAGTTCTGTTCATTTTTTCTGAGTTGTGTTCAAGTTTCTTAAAGTTCAGTTTAACTGTTTATTTCTTGCATTTATTTGAATGTTTTCGTTTATTTAGTTTTATCCGTTTGTTTGTTTTATTTTAATTTTTAGTTTATCTGTCTCGTAGACTTTCCTTGTACTTCTGTGCATCGTCTCTGAAGTTCAAATAGATTGAGAAATGTTCCTGCGGGACTTTGCAGAAATTGCTGAAATTATGGATACATGGCTTCCTGAAATGGTTTGCTTCGAGATCGAAGTTGCTTGCAATAACATGCTCTAATTTATTTTCCAATAACGAATGACCAGAACTTATTATCTGATCAAAACTGCCTTTTGTTATCTCCTGCTGTTTGCTATTTCTAAAATAACAGTAACAAGTTTGAAAATTTCCTACCTTGTGTGCATAATATCTAATTCATGATTCCGCAAAGTTCCGTTAGCTGTCAGTAAACATAAAAGGATTGAAATCAAATTTTATTTTTGAAGTAAATGAAACGTAACAGAACGAAACAAAACATTTTCAGCTTAAAAATATTCCGTGGAATTCAGTTCCTGAACGAAATAAACGGTATAATTTGAAAAATCGCCTTTTCATAACCAGAATACGTGTCTCTCGAAAAATTATCTAGAACCTTCTGGGGTAAAAGTAGCTCTCAATTTTAGGTTTTATTTTTTTGGTGAGCTTCGACACTGAGAGAAGCCTACGCAACATTTTAGGTGATAAACAAATATCTGGATTATGTACAAATTTTCTAGTGTGGTGCCTGATTATATATAATCACTCACCCACTTGGTTCGGCAAATCCGTGAATCCGTTGCTTTTCTTTTATAAATTCGGCAAACCTTTCCCATACAGTTGTTTGCAAAACACTTCCCGCCATCCAAATGAACAGAAATTGTTAAAGGAGTTTATTGGGCACCAAAACTTTCATATCTAGGTGCAAAGTTTTGATTTTATAATATAAGGTGTTTTGGGCCAGTCTAGTGGGCAGGCTTATAAATGTTTTCTTCCTTTAGGTTTTCTTTCACTCAAACCAAATATACAACCGAAGAAAAGGAAACGATAAAAGAGCAAATAGTATTAGCGTATTCGAGAAATACTAGTAACAAGAGATCAGCGGACCTGCGTAAAAACCGTGAAAATGGCAACCTCGTATCCATGCATGTGGCTCAATGCAGATGTAGAGATTGGAACCGCTTTTGACAGTTCAATTGGAATCAAACCAGTGTAAAGTTTTTTGTGTGTGTGCAGCAAAGTGTGTGTGACACTGTTGATCTCTTATTATATTATTTGTGGTATCTTCTATGTATTGATATGATATAAAATGTCAGTAATAATGGCAACACTGTTTTCAAATTTTTTACGTCAACAAGTCACTCGATAACGAACAGTTAATTCCTAAAATTATATAGTTTGACAGACATATAAGAAGATACCTTCAGTTTCATAGTTTGTAGATGTTGATTTAACGAATAAATAACAAATCAACATTTTATATGAAAATCTGTCGATTTTTGTCAAAATCCACCATTTCTCAGAAACGGTGTATTTAACTTTGGATTGACAAGTGTTTATACCGAAAAAGGTCTGAACAACACGATCTCACCGAGAAAACGCAAGCAAGATAGCATATCACGTACTTGAGAAAAAAATGCGTTTTTTTTCGGTTATATGTGCAAAAATAATACAGATGGCAACACTTCCAAAAGTATAATATTTTTTTCTTGATCCATAAAAACAGCATGTCTTTAAAAAATTAAAAAATGGGGAGGCGAGCTCTTACCCAAGTAACAATTTTAGCTTGTATTCCAGCCGTATAGCACTCCTCCTTGGCTTTGTTGATAAAAACCACATTGAAAACTGTTTTGTCTACCGACACCTTGTCTATGTATCTTTAAAGCCAAATGTGTAGAAAGCGGGCCCACACCAGTGAGACGGTTGTGAAAGCAAATTTGACAAAACCTTTATAAGGGGCCATAAAGATCTTGGAAAATGACATAGTGAAAGATGCTTAGGATCCACTTCGAGAACCTTCCCAAAACCTATATTTGTCGTTATTTTGGGATCTCATCATGGCCGGGATGAGAAAGAGTAGCTTATGGCGGGAATGGACGGAGGTCCTCTTCTTTCGGAGTTGCAGGTCGAGGATATATAAGTCACCGATTGTAATATTAGGACTGAACTAGTTTGGTTGTATTTCACGAAGCGACAATCTATTCCGTGTGATGTTCCAAAATGTACTGACTTCCTATCCATCTCTAGCTTACTTATATCGTTCATAGTTGATGTGGTAACAATCGGGTATCTAATCCGAAGTGGATTAACAATGTCGAAAATGAGAGTGAGAGTAAAATTACGCTATGTAGAAGGAAGTCACACTCGTCTCAATCTTCTAATGAGCTTATACAATGCTAGGTGTGAAATAATTCAGGATAGGGTTATAAAAGGCGTATATGGAACTTAAAGCCAGTTTTTGCCTGAACATGTCGGGCCTCGTTGAAAGGAACTTTCAAACATACCACGCTCTGTCCATCGGATCCGTGGGCGCCAACTCAGGTGGTGAGGTGACGTTATCGCTGACGAGGGAGCGCTCGAAGTTTTGGTATTTTCGACATCTTCAATCGGCAGAGGACAGACTTCAGCGTGATAGCCCTCCTATAGCTTCCATTTGCGGTGCGTACCTGCACGACTCGA
The DNA here is from genome assembly GCA_034211315.2 of Aedes japonicus. Taxonomy (NCBI): domain Eukaryota; kingdom Metazoa; phylum Arthropoda; class Insecta; order Diptera; family Culicidae; genus Aedes; species Aedes japonicus. The sequence continues at coordinate 24,631 of JASCZW010011859.1, forward strand.
ACATGACCGTCTTTTTCCGGGGAACACGTTGTCGATCAGACCAAGCGCGGCTATTTCATCGGAGGCATTGCTTGTTTTTTAGCAAAACCACCGTCCCAATCTGACGTCTGCCGACCAACGGCCACTTTTGATGACTTTGTAGCTGGTCCAATGTAATCGCGAGACCATACCTGCTGCCAGAAATGTTGTAACATCTGTTGCATCTTCTGAAAACGAGTTGAGGCGATTAACGGAATGTCACACAATTGGTTCCGGAAGAGAATATAACGGCTCTCCCACTCAGAAAATGGCTCTGAGTAAGAGCCACCACATCAGCTGGATCGGACGATAGCGGTAAGAGGTCGCGAATTCATACATCACCTGACTTGGGTGGATGAGTGTTTGAAATTCTCTCATCAATGGTCAGCAGAAATCGGTGATGCCATTCTGCGGCGCTTCGGCGGCAGCCATCCATGCGAGTCGCAGGTACGATATGCGTTGAGTCATTCCGAGTGCAGTAACTGCGAGTGGCAGATGATGCATTAGTTTTGGAGCTGGCGGATTTTGCTCCCAACGAAAGGCGTGCGTGCATTATCGCAATACACATCGGTTACCTGACCACGACGCGAGACGAAGCGTTTAACCGCACTCACAAACGAATCCGACGTCAGTGCACAGACCCATGTCGATATGGACTGCCTCGGAGACCATGACATACGAAAATTGCGACAAAAACCTTTAACCGAATTTCCGCGACGACTGGCGGTCGACCAGAAGAACGGTCCGGCAGGTCCACGCCGGACTTCACAAACGCGCGCGATGGCGTCACCCTAGCTGCCTGGCAAAGGCACCCATCATTTGTTGAATTGGCTTTGTTTGCGGTGGAAGCAGACTATACACTTGTTCACCGCCCGTTTTGCAGTCGCCTCTTCCTCGAATGACCCAAAATCTTTGCCGTAGTGTAGCAAGTAGTTGCTGCGGACCTGCGTAGAGTATCGATATGAGTTTCGTGATGATCAAAACAGTCAAATGGTGTTTTGAGGGAAGCCATGATGGGAAATCTCGTGTCGAAAGGTGCTTCCATCGACTCCAAACGGCCGTGCACTTTCAAAAGACTCTCCGGGTCCGAAGAATGGGTTCAACTTTTGAGTGGCGATTTGAATGTGAATTCCTTTTTCACAGATCCTGGATTGTAGTAACAAAAACGAATTTCGACAAGAAAGACTCTTTCTGACCTCCATCACTAGTTGTTTAAGAGAGTCGTCCAATCTTTAGGTGTTAGTGGTCCTACTATTCGATTGGCTTTGGGTATTCTGCTGTTTGTAGATAAATCGCCGAATCCACGAGAAGGTGCGAGTGAGAGAAGTCAAACCGGAATACTTGTTGATCAGAGAAAGCGACATGGGTACCGAAGTTGTGACTACGATACAGCTTGTCGAATTTCTGCTCTCTGATGCTATTGTGAAGTGGAGAATGTTCAACAACATTTTTCGGCCAATGTGTTCTTTTTCCTTTGAAACAGTGGTCCATGCCACCAGAGGCGATCGTTGATGATTTGTGAAGAGACACCGCGTGAGACACACGATCAGCTGGGTTCTTCCTCCGAAGTCTATACGTCGCCATTCGCTCCCACCCGTGAGTAGCCGATGGATTTCGGTCATACGGCCGATTGGATACATACACTTTCCATGCCGACGACGAAGAAGCGATCCAATGTAACACAATACCGGAATCAGTCCAAGGTGGTTGGACAAGAGAGCTCGATTGATTTTTTCACACCGTCAGCCAGTGGTGCTGCCATCACAGCCAGGCACAGTTCGAGACGTGGTGTTGACTGTCTCGTTAAAGGAGATACTTTTTGATCTTAGGAAACAAGCAGATTGCAAACGGAGTTTCCACCTTCATCCAACGATTTTAGCATATAGACAGCAAACCATATGTTTTCGGTCGAAGCATCTGCAAAACAAATGTAGCTCAGTGTGGATATGGTTGTCAATTAGAACTCTTCGGGATATTTCAAGAGTCGACAGATTCTAAATGTCATCCCTGAAGTTTTTCCACCAGTCCGGTACCCTAGGCAACACAACTCCCAAGTGAACGAGTTTGCCCAAAGCGATTGTAGAAAGATTTTGATGAAACAATTACTGATCCTGCCAATCCCATGGGATCAAAGAGTCTGGACATTTCTGATAAGGCAATGCGCTTCGTAGATCGGTTCTGATGAGGTCAGTTGAGGTACCTTGAAGCCGAACCCACCCAATGTGAGGGTGCCAGATCAGACCTAGAGTCGCACCGTAGCTTCGACTCGATTGGCTTCCCAGATCATGCTGGCTGTGTCGTCGCGAAGATGCCGGCATGGAGAGAGAATATCTGCACTCGTTGGAATTCGCATTTTCGGAGCACGGTGCTCCTGTTGCGCAAGCACCATCAGTTGCCCGCCAGCTTTCGGATCATGCGCGCTGTCATGTCATCAGTCCCAGCCGGGACAGTCGTCAACATAAAAAGAACGCTTCACAAGTCGAGCCGCCAACGGGGAATTGTTCTTTTCGTCGTCGGTCAGCTGATTTAAAACACGTGGCGAGAAACGGCGCAGCAGTCAAAGCTATACGAGCAGCGAAGCAGGCATGCTCAACTTCCTCGGTCTGATTACTCCACACATTCGCATGCAGAGGACGATCAGTTCTATGCACCCAGATCTGTCTGTACATTTTTTCGGCGTCCGTGGTGTGCGAGACATACCCGTCACACGAGTGTCTGCAGACACGTTGCGAGAAGGGTGGTTGAACTGTTGACCGACGTAAAAAATATCGTTGAGCGGAAAGATTGTTCGCCGACCTACATGACCATCGAAACAACCTGGTCTGAGCGTTGGTGCTATCCGGTCGCACAACAGTATGGTGAGGAGCAGAAAGAAATGTTATTTAGCGTTCGTGGCCGATAACTTCCTGCGCGCCCGAGTGACCTGCATTCTCCCATAAACCGACAGTAACCGCATGCAGCTTGGTGTTGGTGAGAAATTTTCGTTCCATCGCGTGAAACCTTCGTTGACGCGATCGGTAGCGACTTCCCAATCTGACAGTATTCTTCACGAATCGGCAGTCGAACCACGTAGCGACCGGTCAAGGTTCTTATGAGTGTTTTTTCAGAGTGGTTCACAAAAATTTTTCCTCGCGGACAATGCCCGTCTCTTCCTCAAAACTTTCAACCTCCCAGAATTTTTGTATACCGTAGTTAGTTTCCTCATGGTGGTTGCTGAGTTACAAACTCACTGCTTTATTTGCTCGGATGTTGCATGATCTCCTGCCACAGCGCGTACCCAAATACTGTTTTGCGTAGTATGGGAGATGAATTGTGCGCGATATTTGTCATCTTTCAGCAGTGGAAAACCATTGTATACCAATAATCATATCGATACTCGGGGCATGACATTAAACCGGATCTATTAGTGGCAGAGTTCGAGGGACGGTCCACCGAAATGTCGACGCTAGCAGTAAATCTGTCCTACCGGTGGGGAGCACTAGAAGTCGATGCTTGCACCAAACGAACCAACCACTGGACGAAAGGTTGATATGCGATATGACAGGTTAACGTTATTCCGGTAATGCCGTACACATCGACATCTGCTCTATCTTGTTTGAGGCGTGGAAGCCGCGGCGAGAGATGTTCTGTCACAAAGTTTCGCCTGACGCTGAATTCGTAGAGTACTAGTTAAATGAGGAAGTTATCAATGTCAGTAGAACCCCGACGATAGCGAGCATGAAAACCGCTGAGTCGTCCGAGAGTAGCGAATGTGGACGAAGGGAGCGACCGCTGAGCAGCCAGTGACCGACGAAGACCTTGAGTTTGACCCACTGAGGTAATCCGACGTGCAGTGAAACGAACGAGTACGATTATTCGGCCTTCCGACGGCGATAGTTATCCGTTTTCCGAGGACCACAAGGGACTGATCGGCAGCGGCAGCGTACGAACCGACGAAAACGACTCGACGACCGGTGCCGATTGTGAAGGTTGTCGGGGATTGCGCAGGTGGCTTGTTTGCAGTCGATGTATTGTCCACTTGAACAGTCAACGTGGTGGAGAGTACTTACATGCGCACAGAGCGATGTCGTTTACGTGTATGCCCGCGACACGAACCCTGAAGAGCGCCTCCTTACCAAACGTGAAGACCTCAGCAATTTCTAGCACAGGACCATGCTTTTAGCCACATTGAAGCGTTGTCTGCGAAAGTTTCACGCAATTCTTCACAAGAGAAAAGCGGTGAGTATCTTTAGTGGCAGCCACTCATGGTTTCGAAGTACCACTGGTGATGACAGATGAGAGAAACATTATTCTCGAATGCGGACGCCGTTCTGTTCTGCTGTTGCTGTCGAAGACTGGGAGAGTGTTAACGATTGGAGGACACTGGACCGTTTCTGCATGAACGCAATCAACTCTTGCATGTCGGTCGCACGTTATCAGGCAACTGGATTTCCCATTCCTTCAGTGACGTAGCATCTAATCTGGTGCAGAGAAATTTCACCAAAAAAGAGTTCCAATGCTCTGTTTGGATCCTCCAATTCTGTCACACACCAGCGTGCTTTTCGAAAACATCAGCAAGATCCGAGAGGCCGACGAGGATTCTTTTTCACCTGCAGGCGTTGATAGTGAGAAGAAAAGGTTGTTTACTAAGAAAGTTCCGATTGTCGAACCTTTTCTTTAACAGGTCCCAAGCGATACCATAATTCGTTGCAGTCACCGCAAAGCGATTGTACCAGCTGGAGTGCATCAGCTTTAATATCTGCCTTCAAGCATTGAAACTTTTGAACAAGCGGAAAGTTGGTTATTGGAATGAATGAGCGTGGTGAACAGATCATGAAAATTCATCCACTCATCAAAATCCCTTGAACTCTGGAATTTTGAGCTCTGGAAGTGTGGACACCAAGGGCATGGGTAGGTGAAGCAACAGGGGTGTGGAACTGGGAGAGGATGTCGATGGCATGTTTACTGCAGCGAGCTTGCTGGCACAATGATCCTTTCAAGTGGTAATACATATCTTCAAACGTCGATTTTTGATCATCAAGATCGTCGCTTAATCTGAACTCTAGTTCGATTTCGATTGAACTTCATTAAACTTGTCCCAGAGAGAATCCAACTTTTCAATACGAAATCCACTTGAGGAAAATCAGTTTCAGGGTCATAGTTCTCGTTAAATGCTCCGATGAGCTTTCGCAGAACCCAAAATGTTGTTCCGACTAATGATCAAGCGTTTGGTTTTCTTTGTATCTTTATTTTCTTGTGGCTCGAAGGCGACATTTTGCCGTGGAAATTTACCGCAATGGCGTTGAGTTATTGGGTACTAGAATAAAGGCTTTACTCACCTACCTTTGTAGTGGTACTACCCTGTGCTCGCTTGGCTAACCTACTGCCACGTGTTTGAATGTAATCAATTGAGATGTCTTGATGAATATCCGTATCGCCCAGTGCTCCGAAATACGACGCTCCAATCTTGAATATTGTGTTGATTGGCCGTTGAAGCTCACGCTAGCTTCCAAAGTAGCAAGAGTCGAATATCCGCAGCCGAAATTCCCGGGTTTCGGCACCAATGTCGATATTTGGGATCTCACTGCGGCCGATGAGAAAGAGTAGCTGGCGGTGGAAACGGACTAAGGTCCTCTTCTTTCGGAGTTGCAGGTCGAGGATATATAAGTCACCGATTGTAATATTAGACTGAACTAGTTTGGTTGTATTTCACGAAGCGACAATCTATTCCGTGTGATGTTCCAAAATGTACTGACTCCTATCCATCTCTAGCTTACTTATATCGTTCATAGTTGATGTGGCTACAATCGGGTATCTAATCCGAAGTGACTAACAATGTCGAAAATGAGAGTGAGAGTAAAATTACGCTATGTAGAAGGAAGTCACACTCGTCTAATCTTTCTAATGAGCTTATACAATGCTAGGGTGTGAAATAATTCA
>JASCZW010011860.1:0-30565 GCA_034211315.2 Aedes japonicus
TACTCTCAAGAACATCTTTAGCCAGAAATTTCATCACCGCAGCCGGAACCTGGCGAATACGATCCTGGTTCGGACGGTTCTTCTTCTTTCCTAATTGTAAAAGACACTCTTCTTTCTTCTGAATGAAGTGTTACATTACACAATTTAAAACTCACTTCTCACAGTAATTTTTAATATTGGAAATTAAATTCGCGGAAACCAACGGAAAAAAACTTGACAGCTTCTTGAAAAGCCAACCGTCCGCGGGCAGAGCCTCCTCGATACTCGGCTTGTCCTCTTCGTGTCAAAAGCATTGCATAAATTCACGTTTAATTATGTTGCACTTTTACAAAATTTTGATTAATATATTCATTAAAATATTCATTCGTCTGGTTTTCAGAGCAGTATAACGATTTTTCCGGCAATTCATTATTTGATTTTTCTGCTGTGTTTATATTTCCTCACAACAACTAAATCACAATTTTAGCCTCCAGTTTGACAAAATCACACACGCGTGAAGCAAATCTCTAGTTAGCCAGACTTCTGCCTCCAGTTTGAAACTAACTTTTTATTGCACTTTAACGCCCGTGAGTGTAATTTCAACGTTCAGCTCTAATTTGTTACGAAAACCGTTTTATCTCACTAATTTTCCATCAATTTTGTTCACGCCAGAAAATTTTGTTTTCGGATCACTGATTATCGCAGTTTGTGCTTCCGATTGACTTCAAATTGGCTAACAATACCGAAAATAAATTAAATTGGAGTAAAATTCGGAAATTTGACTGGAGAAAAAATATTTCCATTTCCATTTTCAAGCAAAGCACACTTCGTTTTTTTCGGTTTGAGAAATAAGAACAACATGGACAAAAAAACGTAAAAAAAAGATTTCCTAATAGCAACTTTTGGAAGATTTTCATAAAATTAATTTATGTTTATCAAAAGTACTTCTCAATGCCAAAATATGCTTTCACAACTAATTTCTATTAGAAATGTTTGGATAATGATCTCTTTAATGGTAATCGTTTTCGAGATATTTTGAATGTAATTTCATGAGTGGCTAAAAATCTAAGAAATATGCCCTTTTCATAAGTTATTCGAGATGATCCATCACCAAAACTATTTCTGTTTCAACAAACATGGATATTCCATCAACTTTTTCTTTGACTTTCACGCGATTGGACAATAGTTTGAAAGTTATAGGAGATTACTTCATTATTATTTTCAAACATTATAATTAATAACGTGCTTCATGCAACAGCAAAAAACATGATAAGTTAAATGTATTCACTATTATTATTGTTGATCCCACGACGGTTTGGTCGATTCGATAATTAAACCCAGCTTTTGGTAAACCTAAATAGTTGTTTGGATGTGACTTTTAGTTATATGTTCACAATAATGTGAAAAAGGAACTTTTATACGAAACAAATAATTGATCAGAATCTAGTATTTCTGAGATATAAAGTAGGTCGAAGTTAAAAGACTTTTTTGCTTTAGGAAAACTTTTTTCACAATTTTTTGTCCACACAGAAAAAAATAATTAATTTTAACAAGCGCGTAAAATTTCCCCTCGTGTAATTCCACGTCAGAGGAGCGTAAACAACGATATTGTTTGCAATCTTTCATACAACAGGCTAGCTTCAGGCGTTATCTGGCTTAAATTTACATGAAATATCACATTATGTTCTGCCAAATCTAGCATTCCCTTTATGTGCATTAGATAACGCAGAAAATTCAGTGTTTCTTTTTATCTGTGCATGTTATTCTAACCTCTTAAAACAATGTTTTTTTTTGTCCATATTGTACCATGAAAATGAAAAAATAAATAAAAATAGCATATTTTGAATTGAATTTGAATTTTAAGTTAATTTTTTTTTATATCTTCATTAGGGTAGGGGAGGTTAAACCTGGGCTAGTTCGTCACATTTAAGTTTTAATTATGATTGTTTCATTTAAAAAAAAAATAGAGGTGGGATATATCAGGGATATAACCGCGAGATTTTCGTAGGACCGCGTTGGTGTATAGTAATCATGGTATTATTCAAATAATAAATACATACCATAACACATATGGTTGATAATTATTGAACTAAGTAATTTGAGTGAAACTTATCACTTTCTTGTTCAATGCGCACAGAAAATCAAAGCATTAGAAAAGTAAGAAGATCCAATGAAAAATTCAGCATTTGATTAGGCGTATCTACTTTTGTAAACAAACACTTCGTTTGCTAATTTATCGGAAGTTGTATACAACTCCTTCAAACTAAATACATATATCAGCGGGTAGAGATAAAGCTCCTCTTCCTTAGAAAGTGCCTAATTTTTATTTGTGACCTTTTGCTCAAGAAAGTTAACTACAAAAGCCATTGCTAACAAAAAAGTAGATTCGCCCCTAGTCTAATGTTGGCGCTGAATTATTGTTCTACTTTAATTTGTCCCATCTTATACATTTTGCTTCATATTTTAATTTTTTGACGCCTTTCTTTTTGGTTATGCTATTTAATGGTGGCATAGGATTATGATAATTTTACTCAAACAAATACTCTTTTACTGTTAGAGTAAATTGATCTAAACGCGTTGGAAAATAATTTTAGGGTTTTTTTTCATTGAGGTGAATCTAACACTGAGAGACTCTCTTTGATTACTCTCTTTTATTCATATTCCAATCACCTTTACGTTTTTCATTCCACTTTGTGTAGTGTATGCAAGCCAGCATTGTTGTGTTTCAATCTGTACTAAAGGATTGACGCTATTTGCTCATTCTATTGCAACTGTTTTTGTCATTTTAATGATCAATTCAGCGCCAATATTAGATTAGGGGCAAATCTGCATTTGTAAACAACGGCTTTTGAAGTAATTTCTCTTTCTCTTGAAAAAAGGTCACAAATGCAAATAAAACACACTTTCAGGAAGAGGAGATTTTATTTCTATCCACTGATATATTTAATTATAAGAAATTAGCAGTCAAAGTGTTTGTTTTCAAAAGCAAATTCGCTCTATCCATACGTTGGGGCTGAATTAAAGTGAATTTTGATGGCAATTTTTTTTTCTATTTAGATTGAACTTTCTTCCGATTCGTTGCAATTGAAAAATCGAAACGAAGAAAAACGTCATCAATCCAGACGAGCTTTGAAAATAACAATCCATTCAAAAAATGTGAAGGTCCATTCAATAAACATGACAATGAAACTTTCTCAATTTTAGCGTTACATAATAATTGCCTAACGCAATTATCACCGCGACTAACCTTCCTAAGATATTGTACGATAACTTCAATGTACGATTTCTTTTTTAATTTTAAACCAATCAGTCTGATGTTTTACGGAATTTTTTCATTTCTGCACAAACATATTTTTTTAAAACAGTTTAAGGTGGTTGTACAAAAAAGTGACAAATAAGACATGAGGGTCAATATTGAACCGGCTTTTTAACCCTTCGTAGCATTTCGAAATGTTAGCTTAGAGTTAATGAGTTAAAGAGTTAAACACAATATGAAAGGTTCTGGTATCAAAAAATCATTGAAAAAAAACTGGTTCCTGTAACACTGTTCCCCGGGAATCTTCCACAGAGAGAAGGAAGTATTAGTTTGTCGGTGTTAACAGAAATGCATATAGAACATTCCCGACTCATTGTAGAGAATTGCCGTCTTTAGCAAAGTTTTTCAGTGCCTACTTAATCGTATTTTCATATTACTATATTAGTTCTAAATCGTACTGCAAAGATGGCACTGCAGTCTATCTTTGCCAAATAAAGCTCTAGAGAGTTGTTTTGAATTTGGAAATATCTTCCCAACATCATGGCATCCCAGTAGTGGACAGCAATGTCTGCTAGAACCAAATATATGAAGCCACCTTGACTGGCGAAAGAATGCTTGGTCGTGCTCAAATACCACCAATGGCACAGCATGGTTCTAGCGATGTGAAATTTCTGTTTTACAGTCTCTAAAGACCACATGGGATGGAAATTAATTTCCTAGAGAGTTGTCGTCTTGGGCAAAGTTGTTGGGAATATAAATGTAGTTATTTGACAGTATCAGATTAGTTCCAAATCTTGTCACAGAGATGGCGCTGCAGTCTATCTTTATCAATTGAGGCTCTAGAGAGTTGCCGTCTTCAGCAAAGTTGTTGAGAATGTAAAACGATGACATTTGTAATAATCAAAATAGTTCCAAATTGTACCACAAAGATGGTGCTGCAGCCTTTCTTTGCCAATCTGCCATCTCTGCGCCAAGATCTGCAACTAAGAGAGTGAGCCCGGAAAGAATCTCTCAATGTTAGATTCGCCCTATCGAAAAAAATCGAGAAATAGCAAAGTGACCTGATAGCGGGAGATTTTGATTTTCAACAGAGTGTTCAGTGGAACAACAGTTTATAATAAAAAATAAACCTCTGCAAACCTCCGCTGGTAAGAAGCCACTAGTTATTTAATAGAAGAAACTATTCAAATCACTCTTCAAATTTAGGGGCAATAATCCAAAGCACCACTACCGATCTTGGGTTTTCGTTAATGAATGCAACGTGCATGAACGCGTGTAAGGCTTGCACATAATTTCAGGTGCACACTGTCCAAGTGGAGTGCTTTTAGTGCTGGTTGCATATCTTCAGCAGTGTTAGTTTTATTTATTTACTGTCGAGAGTGTATGAAATTTAATACGAATCTACTTCGAAGTTTTTTATTTTGTTTTATAAACAAGCTAGTTTTATTTTGTGAGGTGGCATGTGGTGAGATCAATCTGATTTTAAAAAAATTACAAAAACTTATTTTCAGATAATACTAGATATGGACTTGATTTGCAAGTGTGCTGCAGTAACGTTTTCCAAATGATATCGGTATGCAAAACACATACTAATCTAATCTTATCTCCACACTAACGCAGCCAATTCTTGAAAGCATCCTGAAAAAAGATGGTTTCTTGAATACGTCATTTTTCTTTTCATCGGCCAGGCAAACTGCGTAGTATGTGCCGCAGAGAGGATTCCAAGAAATAGAGCGATTCCAGAAAGATCTAAAATAGCTCTACGACTTTGAATCGAGGGAAGAAAGAGAGCGTGGAGCTCCCTTACCAAACGCTTCCATGTAGAGTTAAACAGTGTGGTAATACTTTATCGTTGGGAGCATAGATGCTAGAAAGATTAGTTTATGCTCCTTTTGCCTGTGGGTGAACTTTTGGCATTCACAGATAAAAAGAAACATTGAATTTTCTGCGTTATCTAATGCACATAAGGGAATGCTAGATTTGGTAGAAAATAATGGGATATTTTGTGTCAATTTAAGCCAGGTAACGCCTGAATCAAGCCTGTTGTATGAAAGATTGCAAATATTGTTGTATGGCGCATCAAGGACTACAACCAATTGCGTTGTTTATGCCTCCTTTGACTTGGAATTAAACGAGTGGAAATTTTACGCGTTTGTTAAAAATTTTTTTTTTTTCTGTGAATACTCCAGGGTGCATGATTTTTAGTTGAAATTTAAATTAAGTAATGGATTACATTGGCATATTTTTACCATTCAAAAGTTTAACATTGCGTGTAATTTTCATAATATTTTGCTGTGTTGCACATAATTTTAGGTGCACACTCACCGTGTGGTGAACTTTGGTGTAAAGCTAGAAGTGCTGGTTGAATATCTTTAGTTAATTTAATTTATATATGGTTCCGAGTGCATGAAATTAACTACGCATCAACTTCGAAAGTTTTAAATTTTTCGACTTAACAAGCTAGTTTTATTTTGAAGGTGGCCTTTGGTGAGATCTATCTGGTTATAAAAAATATTACAAACACTTATTTTCAGATAATACTAAATATAGGCCTGGCATTTAAAAAATTGAATTTTCGAATTAGGAAGTGTGTTGCAGTGCCCTATTGGCAATGTTAACATACATACACACTCAAACCTATCATTGCCTCCAAACTGTGCACAGAATTTTGAAGCCATATCAGATGAGGCCATATCTTTCCACATTGCACTGCTGCGAAGTGGCTTCGAGACAAATTCCAGATGTCAGAAACCAGAAAATATTCTTTTTTATGTAGGTCTGACCCCCAGATAAAAATCCTATGGTGCCTAACTGTTAGAAATAACACTAGAGAAGTATTTATGACAGTTATTGTCTGAATGTAGCCATACATTTACCATAAAAATATGAATACAAATACCTAGAGAAATGCATTGCTCTGGAAACCATCAGAAGAAAATGTGTCTGGAGTAAACTATACCTCTACGGCTTCTAATTGTTTTCTACTCTAGAATTTTATCATCGTCTTAAATATCCCAACACAATCATACTTTTGATGAGAGACAAATTAAAGCAATGCTTTTGAGTAATTTTAGACATATCTTACTTCTGGATGGCTCATGGCAAAAATGCTAAAGATGGTTTCTCTACTCAGAAGTTACTTTCTGCCCTTTGAACTTTGCCTTCCATGCGATCTTGACTCGGCTATTCAACAACAGTTGTGTGAAACAAGAAGTGAGTGGAACGCACGATACGTTTATGCAATTTACCTTCACACATACACACCTACTCTTATCCAATAGACTGATGCAAATTTTGAAATTTTCTGGTTCCAAATTAAGTCCTCACCAAATTTTAACTTCATTTCACGAGGGGCTAACTTTGGACAAATGATTTCTATCAGAATTATGTGAAAATCTTATTTTGGCCAATCTCATTCGAAATAAAAGTATTGTTGATTCTAGCGACTTAAGTCTTTTATTGACTATGTGTAATCAACGGTTTAGCAGATTACGCCATCATGACTTAATCATACTGTACAATGCATTATGAACGATTGTCAATCTCTTAAATAATTGAACAACCATTTCGTCCAACTGAATCGATTTTGAGCAAAATGGAGACAGAATCATAGGAACTAAACGAACTATGACCTTTTCCGTAATAATTTCCACACAATTTTCAAAATTTCTGCGTCGACGGAATCAGCCTATTGTCCGTAGCTGTGCTACGGTGCGTGTACTTTTGCAGTTTGACATTTTAATTACTCGTTTCTCTCCTGGTAGCTGCACTAGCAGCATCCCAAATCGAAAGCGTCGGTGATAAGAGCCTGATTTTCCGAACAACGCCATTAAAGTCAAAGGTCAACCGGTTCATTTGAGCTGTTGGATTCAATGTGCCGAACATGTTACTCGAATTAATTTCCACATCTTCACCCCCCCCCCCCCCCCTCCTGGACGTTGGCTTCGGTATCCGAAATAGAACAACTGGAAAAGGTCATAAAGCATACACATTCGAGAGGTTTTATGCAACATACATGATTAAACAACTGCTCAGGAAATACCATTCATTATCACTTGAGTTATCCTCGCCAAACGAACAACACTGGTAAGCGGATCTGTGAAGCCAGCGAAATGTCAAACGGCCATACTTGAGCGAAATCGCTCCCCACGGGGTCGTTTGGATCTCAACGAAACTCTTTGTTCTTCATCTTACTTTTTCCTGACAATGACTCCGATGCGGACGGTGGCCATGAGAACTAAACAGAAACGCTACCCACTACAGAGAAACAATAAAAAAAACCATCGCCTTAATGTATGCAGCGTACTTACAAAATATGCGAATCGAAAGCAGTAAATCCTGGGTTTTAACTAGCCAAGTACCTCTCTGCATGCATAAATGCCAAGAGGTTAGAACGTAATCGCGCCGGCTGGAATGCAAATGTTCTTCTCACTCGCTTAAACCCGCTCATAAAGGACTTTTATGGCGTCTCCGTATTTATAATTTCATGTTTCGTAGTTCCAAAAATAGCATTTCGAACAGATTCGGAGTGACTTAGAACAGCAAGCGGCGCCCGGTTTATCATGTTTGCCATGTTGTTGTTTTTTTTTCTTTTAATCATTCCGTTACCTTGACAACACCAACACACGCACACACTTCCAACCATAGCGTTAACCATGAACGAACCGTTTCCAGCGTAAATTATTCCGAAACGAATGTCGATTTGGACAAAAGTGTCCACTGCATGAAGCATACCGAAACAGAAAAAAAAAACACTATTCAATTTTTATGCACTTTCACCAAAACACACAAACGCACACACATATACAAAAGACACCATCCTTCCGCAGTGTACAAATACATTCACAGTTTTAGATGCTCGAGACCGTTATTTTGGCATCCATGATTGCTGGCAGCACTCGGTTTCTCGTGCCAAGGACAATGTAGTTATTATTATTTCAATTACAGTTTTTGCAATTATGATAACCTGACGAGGATTAAGTGTGAAGGACAATGGGGCTGGGTTAGTTTGGTGCCGAATATGTAAAGTTTTTTTTTTTTCGTTCCATTAGAATTTTTTATTGATATGCTGTGGATGGCTGCTCAGCGCCAATGTCACCGCTTTTGTCAAGAGAAAAACACTTCAGCTGACTAATTTGAATTTGATGGCAATCCGGCATACTTCAGGCGGTGAAAAACCCAGAATGGTGTCTTCCTGTTTCAGAGCACCCAGGAAAAAGTATCAAGTATCCAGAAGCAGATTTTTTTTTCTTCTTCTAAATTTGATACGTAGAAGTTGGCAGCTGCATGAGCATGATTGACCGCCCGAGGTTGCTACTTTGTTACTGTCAGATAAGCTGTAATGATAGCTTGAAACGAACATACTTCCTCAATGGATAAAAACTGGTTATCCTAATTGAAGACAATACCGGCGACGGTCCCACTTGAATGCAGGTCAAATAAGAAAAGGTTATACAAATGTGTTTTTAATGTGTTTCTGTGATACTAGTTTTGTTTGAAGCCGAGGAAAGCTGCACTTCACGAGAAATCACAGGGATGTTGGATAAAAGGGTTGGGTTGGCAGCACGCGCTCGTTTATGTAAACTTGTTATTCAGTTTGTTATCAGTTTATTCTCCATTTGGTTGGTTTTAAAAAGTTGTACAAATACATACTCAAACATACGTACCGATTTAAACTGCCGGTAGAAATGCCAATGGGGTTGCTCATATAAGGTCTGAATGTTTTAATAACGCTTGGAACCTGATTTAAAGCAACAGTGAAGATGTTGTTCGGACCACTCATAAAGTGTGATGATGAATACTGATTGGGCAGGCAAAGTAGTTTAAATTACGCTTATGAGCCTATTTGGACCTTCCCTAAACCAGCAGTAGGAATGCTGTTGAAAAATTGGCACATTTGACAAATCCAAATTATTTTCTTTTAACGTTTAGCTCTATGTATGGAAGCTGAACAGTTGTAGTAAAGTTGAATTACCAAAGAGATTCTGCTTTGTCGCACTTACTTTAAATCTATTTTCGTACGCTGAAATACAGTGTCGAATTAATATACGTAGACTTCCGTAAAATTATAATTGCAACAACATATAACTTGAAAAATGTGTGAAAATGTCTCGAGATTGTCAACTTTGTGAAGGCTTAATCGCTACAAAATCTGGACAGATTGAATTTGGAATAAAACAAATTTGCTGTTAGTTCAATCCCACATGCATTTTTTATTCATTTAATTGTGCATTATTAGTCATCTTAAAGATAACTACAGTGACCTAATTATGTTTGCATGAAGAAACTACGAACTTTTGAGTTCACTCCAGCCATTAGCTGCTTTTGTCCAAGATTTTCGAAATGTTTCTTTTATTTGTAGCTTGTTGTTTATATTGAGAGAGTTCTCTCTTCACGAGAGCCCAATACCGCTCGATAGGTCGCAACGTCGGGCAGTTAGGTGGATTCGGCTCTTTCGGTACAACATGGACTTTATTCGCTTTACACCATTCCAAAACACCTTTGGCGTAGTGACAAGATGTCAAATCAGGCCAGAATAGCGAGGGAGCGTCATGGCTGCATAGGAGTGCTAACAATCGCTTCTTTAAGGGATTCTCAAAGGTATATTTCCTTGTTTACCGTTCCGGTAGTGATGAAGCTTTGGCTTGCTCGACCACAGCTGCATATTGCCTGCCAAACCAAATATTTTTTGGCAAACTTGGCCCTTTTCTTCGTCCTTAAATACTCCTCTACAACGTTCCGTTGCATGGAAGTATAAATAAGACATTCTGGAAAGCTGCTTGAAGTCATCCAGCACATTAGTTTCATTGTCCATTATCACGCAGGATAAACGTCGTTAAATATTCGCGATACAACTTGCGAGCCCGGGTTTTAGCCGTCACATTCGGTTTATCATTACGGTTCGGTACTGTTTTCACCTTGAACGACTTCATACCTTGCCGGTGCTTGGAATTATGCTCGAAATTTGGGGACACTTTGGTCCCTGAGATCCGTCTTTGTTTCGCTCCCATCCTTCCTGGCTATTGTCAAACGAGTATCGAAAGATTTAAGAACGTTATGGACAGTGCTTGCAGGAAAACCAAGCTTTTTTGCAAGTTTTCTTAGTGACAGATCCGGATTCTCATTGCGACCGCACACAATTGCTTTTCGCACTTGCTCTTATTTCGATCTAATAGCTTGTAGTATCCCCAAAAATTGATTTTAAACAATGAACAGACAAACGTTCATCAGTCTGCGAAATAATTCACGCGTTGATGAAGTATTTCCAGAGATATGCGTATTTAGGGGGTTTCCAGATTTTGTCGCGCACAAGCCTTAGCTCGGCGAACTTTGTTCTATATTAGCGCCCTTTTGATTCCAATGTAGGCACGACTGCTTTCAATTTCGGTCGTTATCGAAACGAACTGTTATGGAAATTCCTTGAATCAAATCCGTCGGTTTCAATCTCGCCATCATTCGTCTGCTCTCTTAGGTCCCTTCACTTTTTTACGGATTCAGCTGAATTAAAGACTGGACTCGGAAAAAATGCGACACACAAAAATAAACACCAAAAATTCATTTTTAATCGCACACTTCCTACAAATTTTCAGGATTAAATAACTATATATGTAGCTATGTCATCGCATAATTTTATTTATTGAATTTCCTCCCCAAGCTGAATGCTCGTACATTTCTCTTAACACTGCTCATGAGATCTTGGGCGAGGCTTTGTCCATCTTCCTTACACAATTCCTCCCAGTTTTTCTTCAAAGCTGAATCGGTTTTGAATGTTTTTTCCACTTTTCTTGAACTTCTTCTTCATTATTGCCCAAAACTTTTCGATCGGACGAAATTCTGGTGTATTTGGCGGGTTCGCCTCCTTCGGGACCACATTAACGCCCTTCGCATCGTACCAATACATTACATTTTTCTTCAAGTTTGAGCTTCATATAGAGTGTGCCTTCGCCTCGGAAAGTGAACAAGTCGCTTAAGGTCTTGCAGGATTTTCACTTTGACCGTAGCAGCTGTCAGCGCCAATGGCCTCCGAGGCGAAAAATTCTCTGGTCATGTCTTCCTTCGGAAGGGAAATAAAGCCGTTGGTCCCAGCTCATGTGTTGATAAGTGCGATATGGGATATAGGTGGTCTTGCTGGTGCCGGTGGTTGTCACTAAAGGCCAACGGAAAATAAAGAAATGAATTCTGTTCTTCATCTGTTAGATGAGCAAACTGGAAAATTTGGCCATCTGTTTCGTTCTCAGAGTTACAATCTGGGGCAACTTCTCGTCTAGACATTCAACCAGATCTTCTCGAGCTCAAGTACCTTTATTTCCTGAGTGATATTTTTGATATTTCGAGCTTCTCGCTTAGCTGCTTCAAGATCTCCAGCGGATGGTTCCGAAAGCTGCCTCTTTATCCTTGCCAGCCGTTGCCTTGAGCGATATGAGATGAGCGCAAGTGTCCTTGAATTGTCCAGCATGGACAGTCCGGAAGCTTTTGAGTATATGCTTGCTCCAAAGGGCAGTCGTCGATAGGCTTGTTTCATCGTCATTGGACCGGAAGACCATCTGAAGCCTTGATCATGTATTGCGATGTGCACTCAATTCAGCCTTTCTTTCATTTGTATTACTGTCCCTTTTTTTCTCACGGAAAAATTACTCAGTTTTCATAAAAATGGGAACAACTTAATATATGAGTTGGCAGCGTGTATGGCAAACAACCTGACATTTTTTCGATGCTTGGCTTAGCGCAAACAGATTTGTTAAAACGTTTTATCAAACTGAAGCAATTTCAGTACACTATCTTGAAATTTTCAGCGTGTAGAGCAATGCTAGAGTCTCTGAAAATAACGTTAACGAATATACAATTTCTGCGGCATTATTTTGTATTTCGTCATGATGATACAAAAAAAAGGCTGCTTGAAAGTCTGACATTTCTGTCAAAATATATGCTTAAACAGACCCGTCTAAACATTTGACATATGTGTCTTCACTATCCATATTCATTGACAGCGACACAAATGTTAAGACTGAAACTGCTAGAGGAGGCACCGGGTTACTGGGGTTCTGGCATTTGCTGTTCAGGATCAGGAGTGAAAAATTAAGGTAAAACGAAAAGCTCAAAATAAACATGATCGGTTCCACGCCAAATCAGTAAATGACAGAACGAAAGTATTTTAGAATTGGCCGAAACTTTGCAAACGTGTTCGGAATAACAGTATAAGACCATCCCCAACGGTGGGTTCGTATCTGGGTAATATTTTGATTACTGCGACCGATCCTATTTTGATATAGCCACCCACTTTCGTACCGGTCGTTCATAAAAAGGTAACACAATAACACTCAAAATTATTCTCGCACCGGTTTCGTTTCGCAAAATATTTCGTGCAGTGTATGGTTTGAATACTCGTTCTGGTTCGTCCCAAAGATGGGACCTTGGGAAACATCCAGCCAAGCCCTGCCAAGCACTTCGTTGTCTTGTTGCGTCCAATTCCTTGCACGGGGTTTTGATGGACTAATTTTTTCACAATATACGTGAAATTAGCCAATAACACCTTTAAAAACAAATCGGAAACACTAAAATTAGAATGAAAGTCTTCCAGGTGAAGATGTTGTTGTTTCAACTTGTTTTGCTTATTTATCTTCAAATAGCAATGCTCAGCTCGGTTGGGTCGGGTTGTCAAATTTACGAACCGGCTGCTCACCGAGCGAGTAAGTTGTCATTTTCCAACCCGGTTACCAACCACCGGTGCGGTGCGAGTTGTCAAACAGGGTAACAATTTACCAGGGATCTAGCGAACAGTGATGTTCCTGTAGTCAACATCTCTAACAACCAAACGTCAAAAGATTCATTGTTGTAAACAATGCTGGCGTTTCTACCCGTAGTAACAAACGTCAGATGAGCCTTATTCAAATAAGGCCCGTGATATGTGCATACTGTCAAACGCTTAGCAAAAAGGATGGAGGTTGCCAGGCCCCTGCAATTTACCGATATTGCCGTATTAGTGCGGTTGGTTCATCGCTTTGTTCAGAACTACAGAGTTATAATATAGTTATAACGGTTGTCAAATAATTTCAACAACAAGTTCGTCATCAAGATAGGCGCATAACATGCCATAGCTGGTCAGTCTGGCCAGTGTTTTCGTGTTTCGGCATGAGGAACGTGAGGAACGGTCGTTTTGATACGAGAGTATCTTTTGAGAAGGGCTTATGTGTTTATGATTCAACAGTTTCAGGAAAACAGCAGTAACTTGGAAATCGTTAGATTCAGAGAAATAAAATTTCTGAGAAAAAATGTTTAAGAATCAAAATGGCCATGAAAAAAATATACACTGAATAAAAAACATAACTAAAACTAGAAATGCATATATTCAAACACGCTTTTTTTAAAAAAAAATTTAATTTTGATGGTAAAATTTGCACGGAAATAATTTTTTTGAGGTAAGAACAACATGGACAAATTTCTTTTAAAAGAGTATTCTCAATAGTTACTTTTGGAAGATTTTCGTAAAATTAATGTATGTGAATCAAAAGTACTTTTCAGTGCCAAAATATGATTTTAAATTAGATTTCAATCGAAATGTTGGTGTAAATAATCTCCCGTTTTCAAAATATTTTATTGCTTTCAAAAAATTGTATGAGTGACTAGAAACTTACGAAACACGCACTTTTCATAACTTATTCGAGATGTTCCATCAACAAATTGATAATTACATCAAATATGGATGTATCAACAACTTTTTCTATCAATACGCTTTCTCTTAATTTCTAATCGTTGTAGCAGTAAATTACTGTCCACTCCTAAAGCCTCGCATTGAGATGAGGAATTGTCTACTTCTGACGAATTTTATTAAAAAATTAATGTTTATTTCAACAAGTATGGATATTTCAACAACTTTTCTTTGATATTTATTCTTTGATACGATTGGACTACAAATTATGGGAGATTACTTCATCATTATTGTTATTAATCCCTCGACGGTTTGGTCAATTCAATAAGTAGACCCGGCTTTTGGAAAACCTTAGTTCTTTGGTTTTAAATGACTTCAAGTTATAATGCAAAAAGAAACTTCCGCACGAAACATCATAATTGAACCGAATCTAGTATTTCTGATGTATAAAGCAGGTCGAAGTTAAAAGATTTTATTGCTACTTGCAGATTATTTTTTTACATGTTTTAGCTCCTTGTGGTTGTTATTTTACTTTGACATTTTCAACACAGCCCTTTTAAAAGTAACTCTTGAATACAAACAATACACTAAGGAATTTTCTTACACGGTTTTTTAACACGGTTTGTTCGCAATTTTTTGTGCAAGAAACCTTTTTGTATATCTTTATGTCAAAATACGTATTCTGCTTATACTGAATATGATTGCGAAATTTCGTCCAAATACAAGCGGCTCGTGTCTAATTTCAACATTTTATGGCACTGTTTCGCCTGGAACTACTAATTTAGTGTGACGTTTCGTTAGACCGGGTTGCCAATTACTTTATTGAAAATAGATCAAACATAACTCCTTATTTTGATCTAATCTAGAAGATACAAATCTTAAAACAGTATTGCAAAATGCTCTTAGCTATGAATTATAATGACTTTCTGGAAAATTAAGAACAGATACACTCCCGTTTCATTTATACTCAATTTTTTAGTACAATTGTATACTATCTCTTTTTCGCTCACGGAAATGTTAGTCATGTTTTGTAAAAAGTGGATCTACTCATCCACTTTTTACGAAAATTGAGTAACATTTCTGTTAGAAAATAAGAGATAGTATACAATTATACTCAAAAACTGAGTAAAATGAAACGGGAGTGTATCTGTTCTAGATTTCCCAAGAGATGTAAATACTATTTTCATTTAGAGATATTTGACTGAATGTTTTAAAATGGATCAAGTATCGCCTTTTAAATGGATCGCCTCTTTTTTAAATCTGTGGGTAACAAATTATAAGAGCAAGAGCGCTAACCTTCTTGAAGTATTCAGAATAAACAACAAAGGATTTTTTATAAGCTTATCAGATACATCTTAATCCGTAGAGTAAACTTTTCTATGAGATCTATGATTCTGAAGACTGTAACTATTGAAAATCAGAGGACTGATGCAGGCGTTAGTTCTTGAAGACTGCTACTTTTGGTGTGGCGATTTGAACATTTTAAGCTCGGTTCACAGTGGATTATAATTCCTTATGGTATTTCTTCTATCAACCTTCTAGTATCAGTAATGTAGATAAAACATTATTATACCTGGCTGATAAACAATGAAAAATACTATCGTTGTGATAATCACTGCACTAATCTACAACACGGAAGACTTTACTCTCGAATCAAATTAACGAAAATTACGCCAACTTCCACCGCGTATATTGTGTTTGCAGCCTACAGCCTTCAAGAATACCGAGCTGTCAAATTAACACCACACGCAGCACCGGAATTTTCGGCTTCGATTGTTGTTCGTGGATGACAGTCACTTCAGTCCTGTGTTGAAAATCTGTTAAATGACCGTTTACCCCCACATGCGACCACTATTTTTACTGTGGTGAATACCAATTTGTCCCTCTCTTTCCCAATCTTACGTTTCTCTTCCGTGGTGAGTTTCACGTTAGCATATTAGCTCTCCACTTCTATGGAGAAATCGCATAAGTAGATGTCAGTGATCATGAGAAACATGGCGGTAGTTTCCTTACTCAGTCACTCAATCGAAAGGTCTCATGAAAAAGTGTCAATCATTGCGAAAAAAGGACACGTCTTCGAAAGTACTGTCATATGTCAAAAACTATTTCAGTATCGCTGACAACAAGGCGAAAGCTTAGAATAATCTCCTCATCGTTGGCTTCGCTTTTGAACGAAAACAGTTAGACAGAACATTTCCAATGTAGATTTATGTATCTGTTAATAGTGATATGCATAACGGCAATCCGATAAAAAAAAAGGAAATGAATCTTTTTTTTTTGACATTTCGTTTTTCAGTATGAACAAACCACCGCTGTGTTGCCAGAAAACAAATAGACTTCGTGGTGAAAAATATTTTATCCCTTCACAGAGTTGCAAAAAGAGCTCAAATTTCAAGCTGAAAATTGCATTAGGTCCTATCTCACATTGAAAGATTCTCTTCGATGACTTGCTCCTTTCGTTTAAAAGTTTGCTCACTAAACGATTTGCTGATGATTTTGACGTATAGATTATATCAACTATAAAATGTAGAACAAATTGGGGCTTTCAAAATTCTGTAACAAAATGAGGAGTTAAAAAAAGCTACAAAAAGTTCGTTGGCTTGAAATCAAAAATAATTAAAAAAAATTATGTTAGATCTGACAGGAAAGGTCTATTAATAGCAACACCCAACAAAAAATGCAAAATTATTATTTCTTTGCTGAGTGAAAGCTGATATAAAGGTATTTTATAGTTCCAAACCAAAGCTCTTCTGCACCTTCACCTTAATCCACGTCAAATAAATGCATAAACAATAACTCGTATACTTATTTTCTACGTCAAGTTTTAAGAATTTTGATCTTTTGTTTCGTTAACTATTTTCAGTTCCCAATTCAAATCACCGAAAGCTTCTCAGTTATAACAGCAAATGTTTGAACCACCGATAGCATTATACAATCCACCTCAGTACCAATCAACCAAATTGACTCAACGAATGTCTTCTTCTTTCTTTCTTTTTCCATAAATCTCGCAAAATAATCTGACCAAAAACAAAACCAAAAACCGAAAATCTGCACGCTCATAAACCCGCTTTTGACACGATCTTGTGTTCCGTCGTGGGTGCGATCCATATCTGTGTCTGTTGAAATTCGTGCGACCCTGTACAAATCTGTAAATGTTGCACATATGCAAATAATAATGAAAACAACAACAAAAATCCGAATTGTACAAAACAAAAAAATAAAAACAAATCGTAAACAAACGCTTCCTCCCAAAAATAAACCAAAGATGGCCCCGCCGTTGTTCGCGTCAACATTTTTGTAAGAAGTATCTCAAAAATCGATGACGTGACTATGGTAAGTTTGAGACAACTACAGCAGCAACAACAACAACAACTACCACTACAAAATCAAAAACATCCAACACAGACTTTTGAACCAATAAAACCAGTTTTAGTGAGATTTGATATTAAAAAACAAAACCCCTCCAAACATACCCCCGCGAGTAAGCAAGCAGTAGGCGAAGCCAAATAACTATGTAAACAAATCACTTTTGGTTTTTGACAGCTTCCCCTCGCGATCACTTGTCATCCCCAAACCCCTTCTTCATCCCTGTTCTGTCGCTCCTCGCACGGTAAAGAAATATATGAAAAGCAACATTAACAGCTGTGCAGAGTGTGCAGTGCCATCTATGATTGGTTCGACAAAGTGTGGTGGATTCGCCTACTGCCCCCGGGGGATTCGTTTCCCACTCAGTCAACGATTAGTCTCTGAAGGCCAAAGTCTCCGAACCGAACTGCATCGTTGGCAACACTGCTCCCGATCCTAACTGGAATGAAACCTCTTTAGTGGTTTATACTGTGCTTTGTTTACGGTTTTGAATATCCAGGAACGATCGAACAATTGGTTGTGATCACTTCTCTAGCTCGTTTACCAAACATTCAGTGAACTAATCGTTGGCTGGCAGTCGCTATTAGGAGCTGCATTCATATATTTTTTTCCAAAATTTTAGATTTCTCTAGAGGATAACTCTCCCTTTTGGTTTGATTTTGCGTTCTCTTTTTTTTTTACTGTCATCTCATACCTTAGCTCAAAATTTCACCCCTTCAACAAACTCAATCAAACATTTTCCTCCACTGTGAATGTGTTTGTCGTAATGGTATTTTGATTACAATAATTCTAAGCATTTTTGAAACTCTATCCTTCCTTCTTACTTTTTGGCTTTGGTTCTTCTTATTTCCAAAAATTTACCGCAATCAATGAATGTAATAGAATTTGATTTTTCTCTTTCCATAAGTGTCACAAGTAACAAGTCCCTCGTACTGGTAAAAAAAAAAAAAGCCGTTCCATAGTGGTTAGTCTGTACATTTTGGTTAAGGTTGCCTCCGAAACTATCGTAAAAAAAGAAGCACTGGTTTTGACAGGGCATCCATCCTATCGAAAACAATAACAAACGGATTGCTCGAATTGTGTTGTTATTGTTTTCCCTACCAGTATAATATCTCACTATTAGTATGCGCGCTGCTTTGAATGTGAATGAATGGTCCTCGAAGGGATAGGAAACTGCCGCAACGCTGGCGAAGAGCGTTGGACCTGTAAAAAATAAGAAAACAATATCGATAGTATTTAGTTGTAAAGCAAACTGCAAGATGCGCTGTCATTGTTCATCCCCAACTATCTAGAGTCATCGTTTTTTGTTTTGTTTATCCGCCTATAAGAAGAAAGCGCGGTGCACAGGGTGTTCAGAAAAAAATTGAAACGTTGCGAAATATCTGACAGTTGAACGAAAGATTTAGCTGTCATTGTGACGTTTCAAGTGAGAATTTCTTGGCCCGTGGAATGACGGATTTGAGATTTTGCTTTGAAGTTCAAAACTAGTTGAATACAATGGAATCATCTCGATCAACAGGCATGATTTCCGAAAAATTGGTGGATAACGTCTGTGTTTAAAAAAAAACAAATTTTCATGACGGCTCGAGCTCAAATCCGTCAGAGCACAAGTCCCTTGTGCACCGTTTTCTACTATCTGGTAAACATTATTACTTTTCAGACAAGTAACATAAAACTTTTGGTTCACTGAATGTTGACAGTAGAGAAGTGGTAATCATCTCATTGTTTAAATTAGAATTGATTTCTATTTGTTTTCCATAGATCCATATTTACTCATAAGT
Organism: Aedes japonicus; assembly: GCA_034211315.2. Taxonomy (NCBI): domain Eukaryota; kingdom Metazoa; phylum Arthropoda; class Insecta; order Diptera; family Culicidae; genus Aedes; species Aedes japonicus. The sequence continues at coordinate 19,028 of JASCZW010011860.1, forward strand.
GTATGTATTCAGCTACTATTTTGGTAATTGTTTCAGTTGTCTCACTTGTTTTTCAAACGGCTCTCTCTATATCTATGACCAGTATTTATAGTTCATCTAGGGAAAATGATACTCCTTCGCAAATGCTCTCTGCTCCCCCTTCTTGCGTAGAAATCACAGTTGAGTAAATCCGAAAATACCGCTGTACTATCTATCAGTGAATGACATATTACAAGTACTACATTTCAACAGACACTGAATTCTGTACATTTTCTATCGCCTGGCGGCAGTGAATTGGCTGTCATCTTTGGAAAGAAATCACAGTATATATCACAACAAACCGAAAGAAAATAATGTATATTGAACTCACTTCACCGTTTTTAACCCGCCATCTGCATCGATTTCATTCATCAACTCATCTCTTCGACCTATTCGAGTAGCGAATCCAACCAAGCGTAAACAGTATTATTAGCAGTCCTGTCATGATCACAAATTTTAGCGAATTTTATCTTAGATTTAGTTGGTTTCGTACTAGATTCTGTTGTTCAGATTTCTTCCGTTCCGTTTCTTCACTATAGTAATCCGCAAAAACCAAATTTACAAACAAAGAATGCAAATCGTACATTTTTTTCCAATTATTCAACACATCTAATCCGTTCTCTATTTGTATACGTTATTTTATGATTATCAAATATTATCTCCTTCCTCCATAATTGCTGTTGTGTATGTGATGCCCACACACTTACCAATACTGTGAAAAAATACTAGATGATAAGGCTACAGTAGTGAGCGTCAACATGTTCCTTAGATCGATCTCGAAAATCGACGATTACAAAATGGTGAGTCTGTGTGATAAACTACAAAAACAATCAGATCAATAATCGGACAATGAAAAACCGGAAGTGATTCTGACTTTACAGAACTCTGTTCGAAAGCCAAATGGCATTGATACCAAGACAATCAATAAACACTAACGTTCCTACGTGTCCAGTGAATAAACGAACAATATAACAAAAAAGACAAACGTCATCGGAGTAAGCGTTCAGTTACCGAAAAACAGGAAAACAAACACATCGATCGTGATCTAAGATCCCCTCATACTTTCATTGTTTCCAGTCGTCCACGTTCTCTTCTTCCGTTCACCCATACGAAAACCGTTATCTTTCATTTCCTTCTTCTTTTCCATTCACCTCACAACGCCTACTGTGTCCGTACGTGTGAAAGAGTGTGCTTCACAAGAAATAAAAAAAAACAATCATCAAAACAAATACGTGTGCAATGCAAACCTAACGTAAACAACAAACTCGTGAGACCCGTGAAGCGTCGATGTTTGTTTGACCGCAGCAAGCCTTCCTGCACTTGCAGTTGGCCACCGATTCAAACGCTTCATGACCGCGTGTGTGGCCTACTGCGAGCTCACCAATACCACCTCAGGCACCTTTCACTCAACTACTCTTCAAAACACTGCCGAGAAAGGACTGAAAATCAAACAAGAACGGCACTCACTCCGTCACTACAGCCGAGGAAAACCAACCCTGAACCCAACCTACCTATCAATCAATCTACAATCGCCTTCTGTTTCATACTTCCATCTTCAAACCCCCTCAACACAAACACACAACAAATGTGGAAAATTTCGATTCTCTCTTCTCTAGCTAAATCGTTTGTTTACCATTCTCTTATCAACATTAATTCCGTCCAATCAACAACTATCTCAACCGAAACGAATTTGCCTTCGATTTTCCCCGTTTTTTCTCTCTTTCCAACCTAACACATCTACTAATCAACTAACATCCTCCTCGCCTACTACGGTATCACACTCACATTCCGAGTCATCCTTCCGTTTGTTTTGTTCGCATATTCACCATTTCCCAAATTTGACAATCGCTTTCCGTTTTCTTCATTCATCCTCATTGCCTACTCATCTGTTTACCTTAAACGTTTTGTTTTTCTCTGTCAAAATTTGTGGCCTTCGTACATATATACATATATATCAAACTAAAATAAAAATAAAAATAAACATAAACATCGATGTCGAGTTGATTGTCCAAGTATAATCTGACAGCTATCCTATCATTACTATTATTCGTTTTGTTACTGCAAATTATTATCGTTTTTTTTTCCGCATCCGAGTGACAACATCCCATCTTCTGGTTCGGAGTGAACCCATTCCTTACTCAAATTGGAACTCATGTATTTATCAGAAAACCGAAAAAAAAAATCTAACATATTTAACACAGACTGTCAGTGTTGATCCGTGTTTTTGTCTAAAACATCATATCCACTCTAATATAATCAAATGTACTCAGTCTCTATTCGGTGTACAGTGTGACTGGTGGCGATTTGCAAACTTTTTCTACCTCAACGATCTGTTGTAAGATAAATTCACCACTGTTTTTCGTTCCGGTTCCATCATGGTTTTGTTTATTTTTTTGTGATAAGATTTTATGTAATATATTTCCTTTTTTTTGGAGTTTCGTTAGCATTTGCTTCTTCCTACCTTCTTTATGAACTGTGGTAAATCAAAAACTCTAGCCGTTAGGAAACAAACAGATTCATATTGACGATTCAGAGAAAAGTCAGCATTCGGCGTGAGATTTGACAACCGAAATTGACAACTGTCGCTGACATTCAAATGCTGTTGACACGTTTAAGCACCGTGCAAAACTACACTCCCGTTTCACTTTACTCAATTTTTCAGTACAATTGTAGACTATCTCTTTTTCTCACACGGAAATGTTACTCAATTTTCGTTAAAAAGTGGATCAACTCAATTTTTTGAGTAGATCCACTTTTTACGAAAATTTTGTAACATTTCCATGGGAGAAAAAGAGATAGCATATAATTGTACTCAAAAATTGAGTAAAATGAAACAGAGGTAACGCTCTTTCTTCTTTCGATTACTATCCGTTTACTGAAAGATCAATTTCGAAAGTGAATCTACTAAATGACTAGATCCACTTTTACGAAAATTGATAACTTTTCCGTGGAAGGATAGTAATACGAGAAGAGATGGAGTTTTGAGCGTAAGACGTGATATCAAATGGCAAAACTCATCGTTTGACAGATCGTGTGCTCGATTGACACAACTGGAATGACAGATCATTTCAATTTTGACGTTTCGCTTCTTTGGAAATCCAGGCTTTTTAAGGGCTTATGCTGAATCATTCTTGATGACAGTCATTACCTCAACATTTAGAATTGATATAACTCAGAGTCAGTACTAGATATTGAAAATTTAATCACATCAGTTTGTATGCTTACTTGCTGTGAGCAATCTGATGGAGTTCGATTCGATGTTCATTCACTAACAATCGAGATTTATCAATTTGAAATAGCTAGGTGAGTTTGCAAGAGCGAGATAAAAGATAGGAAAAAATACATGGAGCAGCGATTCACCTTAAGCAGAACTATGCCTAGCAGGTCATGCTCTTATGACAAGAGGGGAAAATTTTACTGAACTATTTTACACGCTGAAAAAAAAGTTGTTGGAAACTAAAATATTTGACTTTTAATCCGCATTCCATGTTTAAAACAAAATCAATCTGACTGTAAATTTGAAAATATACTTGAGGAAATAAAAATTGGTTGTTTTGACATCCAAAGCAAGGCGATTATTTAAAACATATAATTTTTCCTACCTAGTTTGTCCTCAATACTTTTCAATCAATATATATCAATATATTTTTCAATCAACGACAATCAAAAGCGCTTTTTGCATTCAAACTACTTTTGAGGAATACAGAGTTTAGTGTATTCCTGTGAGTAAATATGTTTTCGTGAAAAGTTTTCGGATTTTTTTCCTAAAAACTGGTTGTAATTTTTAAAAAGATAATGTCAGTTGATTGCAATTGATGTTTGGATAAAATATCCTTTAATTTGAAGATATAATTCTAAATTTGCCTGTATACAGACATCTTAATTAGGGAACGATGGCTAGTTTTGTCTGCTAACCAGTTTGTCGATGACGATCCAAGGGGACTCTAACATATCAGGTATTAGGCTTTTTTAAGTTTAATCACCTTTCCCTTTCTGGCACATGCAGAGGAATGATGATTTGTTTTCCTCCAAAAAATGTTCCATCTTACTTGCACTTCTTTGATCTTAATGGCGCTGTAGTGTGCGTGCGTTAAACGTCACTAAGCCTAATATGAGAATTTCAGCCATGTTTAAACGCATACTAAAACGATCCATGTCTAGTAAAATTAGGTCTGGCATACTGAAGTTGTCTCCTTTACACCTATGCAACAGTCCCCGTGATGTCAAACTCGCAGTTCCACTTTAAACCAAATGAGTAAAGGAGATGATTAGTTTCACACTGCCAGGCCTGTGTTCTATGCCATTGGAATATGAAGCGTCAGGCTGCAAGGTTTGTTTACCAACATAAAGAGGCTGCAAGGTTTGTTTACCAACATAAAGTGCACGTGCTGATGTTTTTTATCAAAACGTTCAGAGCTTACCATTTACATTAATAGGGTAAGGGAATGTAATGTTAGCCTAGCTCCTTCATTCGGCCTATGTACCAAATCTGTCATTAATTTAGCAAGAATCAACAAAATCATGTTGCTTTTAAGATGACCGATGTAATTTGAAGCAATTGAGACAATATTAATCAACTTATAGTCAGTCACTTCCGCGTAATTTTCGATTTCATGAACTTTTGGGGCATCATGATTTCACTGGTTAAGCTGAACAGATGATCTACACGATCTTCAGGTGATCTAAATTTGGCTTAATTGAATCGATAAAGCAAGCAATGCAGTCTGGATGTGCAGATAAGAGTTACACATTACAAACTAACTGTTCTTATAGCTGAAATAACAAAAATTTTACAAGAAAATCATAGACCCAATGTTGAGGACATATTTTTTTGCTTGTTCCCAACTATGGCCTGTTGTATCACTAACGTAGTAAAAAGGTTTTTATTGGTATAATTTCAAGTGAAAATGCATGTGTTTGCAGGTTGCTTATATTCAAGTAGCTCATCTAAACACAAACCGAAGGAACTTAGTCGTTGTATTGTGATTTATAATGTTTTCACTATTGAATGGCTAGTAAATCATATATGAACATAACTTATGTGTTTCAAAGCAGTTTTATTTTAGTTTGTTTTGTGAAATTTTGTGTTAAGTCAAGCGAATAAAGCTAGCAATTCGCCTTAATTCATAGATTAAGAAGAAAAAACCGTTCAAAGACTGCATTTAGTAATTAATCCATCGAATGGGACGAAGTTGCATCCATGAATAGACCCAATTTGGTGGCTGTAGACCGACATTAAATCCATATCCCTTGAAAGTTTCTGACTTTATAAAAACAGTTGTGTAACGTTTCGTGAAACATACTACCGAATTTCTTATCATACTTATCTTAACAAGTGTAGAACTAGTTGAACCTCTCCTTCAGCTTGAAAACTTTAAGAGTTATAATCAAAAATGTAATCGATGGTTGCATGATAGGCTGAGTCAAGGGACATATACCCTATACTAACTCTTCACTCCTAGTCAAAAATGCAATAAACAACTGTCATTTTGTGCGTAATACACTATTGAGTATTCCTTACTCTTTCGCTCCTCCGTTACTCCACCCGTCTTCACTACCAACTGAAGAGAATAGACTACCTAAAATATTAAAGTCACCTTGTGACGATCCACATACACCGATCTAAAGACTGTACTCGAAAAAAGAACACCCAAAAATGGACGACAAAAAATCAGTACTAGATGCATTTTCTTCAAACTTCAAGAAAATAAATAACCACATGGTTCGGTTTCTAATTCTTTGGAATTGAATCTTTTTTTGGTTACCAAATGCCCGCACTTTGCCCTTTACGCCACTCATAGGTTTTTGCAATAGTGCAATACCTCGTTCTCGAATACTCTAGGTGTTTTTCGAAGTATGGCCTCCACGATGGCTCAAAGCTTCTCAATTGGACGAAGTTCCGTCGAGTTGAATCTTGGGGTGAAGTCCGCGCGTAGTTGTAGAATGCCGAATCTGGCCATAAAAAGCGTCTCAACTCCGTGAGACCACAAAATGGCAGTAGCTGCTTCTGAAGGAACTCGTCTCGGTTGATGCGTCCGTAGTGATGTATGACTGGCCATAAAACTGCATCTCTACAATACACTGCTCATCGAAGATGTATCCAATGTCCTGGATACCAACGTACTGACGGAAATTATCAACAAGCCTGGGCCATCTTGGAGGATCACTTAGAAAACAAGCGGCTGCTCGTAGAAATCCACACCCGTGATTTGTTTTCGCACCGAGAGATGTCGTCGGAGTCCCACAAAGCGCTGAAAGCTCTTCTTACTGAAGCTTCTCTTCATGTCAAGAGCCTGAAGTTCCTCGAGCAGCAGTTCACTTGTGTGTCGGAGCAGGCAAAGAGACCCAGAAGAAAGGAGAGCTTCCCAAATACAACTCGATCATCGCCTTCCTGAAATTAAGGTACCAAATCCTCGAGAATCTCCAGGCACAATCGAAACAAAAGCAAGCTTTTCCACCATTGAAGACTCAAGACTTGTGGCTGTTCCCATCGCAATGTCCAGTGCTCGGTCTTGTCCTCCTACGCAAAGGACACCGATGCCAGCAATGGGTGCCTCAAATGTTAACGCCGACACCACACATTCATGAGGATGGAGCAACCAGTCGATGGCAATCCTGACATTGGTTCCTTCCGTGCCACTTCAACTGACTGCGGTGCAGATGTTCAACCCTTTGAACCCGCCAGTGTCCACAACCTGTTCGTCGACTATGTCCAATCAACGAAGACGGGTATTGCTGCTGCAGGTGGTGCTGGTGTTCGACAAGCAAAATCAGCCACATTCGTGCTGAGTCCTTTAGATAATGGGTCCCTAGTAAACTTCGTGGCGGATGCGTGATGGTCAACCGTCTTGGCATCAACGCCTTGCGATCCCTAGCCCGTGAAAAGGTAGTCGTCAAATTTCGTTCACGTGCGTCCAGTTTCCACACAAACCTCGAGTGTTACCTACAACCAAAATCGACATCACCAACTGGACCATCCCCGAAAAGGTAACGCTAGTTGATCCCATGTTCCAGATATCGCTATTATGTGGATATTCTGATCGGTGGCGAAATCTTTTTCGCCTTCCTGTAACCTGGTAAGTTGAGCCTAACCGAAGGCTTTTCACAGTTGCGAGGTAGCTACTCATCAAGCCCATGTCGAATGTTTCACTCAAATTCTCCCACGCATCCGTTGAAGAAACCGAGCTGGAAGGCATCAGTTCTGGCAGATCGAGCAGTTGCTGGATGTTCCCAACCTGTCGACCGAAGAATCAGCACGCAAAGCCCACTTCCTTTCCACATGACAGCAAGACGAAACTGAACCACTCATTGTGAAACTACCGTTCAAAGGTAGTCTTTCGCAACTTTACAAAAGCCGCCTCCACAGCACTGAAGAGATTCCTGATGTTGACGCTGAACTGCAGGCGCAGTACATGAACTTCATCCGAGAGTACGAGGCTCTCGGCAATTGCCGCGAGACCAACGAATCCTAAGATCCAAACACCCAGCCAGCCTACTATTTGTCTTAGGTCGACAACGAAATGCCGAGTCGCGTTCGAGGCAAGCGCCAAGACTTCGCCCTCCGGAACTCTCCCTAAATGATGTATTGCAAGTTGTTCCTTACTTACTTACTTCCGTCTCCTGTCCATCGCTACGGCTGCAAAGGGCCAACGTGGAAGACGTCCATCCTGGGCAGCTGCATGGCTTTAGCCTTGACTTGGGCCCAGGTCAGATTTCGATCGACTTACTTTATTGATTTATTGAGGCTGCCTCTGCTGCGATGTCCTGCTGGTTTTCAATCCACCGCTTGTTTGCAGATTTCGTTTCCACTCCTTCGTAGTGGGTGGCCGACCCACCTCCACTTTCGTTTTCGAATTTCCACTGATATCGGTTTCTGTTGGCATCGACGACAGCATTTGAGATCCAATTGTGAGGCCACAAGACACGAATTACATACCGTAGGCATCGGTTGATGAAGACCTGCAGCTGGCGTATAACAGCATAGTTTTCACGTTTGAATCAAGTTTGAAAATCCCAATTTTCAGTGCGTTGACTTATCTCATTTGACCTCCATATATTTCTTAAACTCGTAAAAGCAGCGCTAGCCTTCTTGGTTTGTGCACCTATGTCGCTCTTGGTTCCGCCGTCTGGTCTGACGCTATCTGGCTGACAAGATATTGGAAGCTATCGACTTTCTCGACATCGAACGATTTAGTCTTGTTGACGTTGATGGCGAGACCCGCCTGCAGAGGAGCTTTCGGCGAGGTCGTTGAGCTTGCACTGCATATCAGAGCGCCGTTGCGCTAACAAAGCAACGTTATCAGCCAAATCGAAGTCGTTGAGGTGCGGCATAGTGATAGGTTTGGTACACGGTCAATAGCATCTCCCATAATCTCGTCGATTACGGTGAGGAACAGTAGCGGTGATAACCGGCAACTGTGGGTTTGGACAAGGCTCCGCTATGCAGGACTCTGTATCTGAAAGTCTCGAACTTTGCTTCGATGAGGTGGAAAATTTTATCCGGAATTCCTTTGCGTCTCATGGCACAAAATGTTCGTGGTTGAGTCTGTCGGAAGCTTTTTCGTAGTCAATGAATACAAAATAGAGGAATTCTTGGAATTCATTGACCTGCTCCAGAATGATTCGGAGCGTGACAATATGATCCACACAAGATCTTCCGGCACGGAATCTCGCCTGCTGCCACCGGAGAGTCGCGTCGGTCTTCTCCTGAATCCGGTTTAGGATAACTTTGCACAGGACTTTGAGAATAATACACAATTAAGCACAGCAAGTTGTTCTGATAATACATGACGACGTGCACCTCATCATGTTACGGTTCCGTAAATTCAAGAATGCCTTCACCGGCAACATCCAAAAACGAACCGTCAAGTACTCGAAGTCCCGTCGGATCGCCGGTTCCTGCGATTTTTTTGGAGAAAGCACTCATCCTAAAACGTGCGATTTCTGGAACCCCTAGCAGCTACCCTTTGTTTCAAACGAGTTACAGTACCTTCAATGCGACTAAATTAAGTCACAGTTGAGTTGCTCTGACGAATTATGGCCGTTATGTGTTGCTTGGGACGACATCAACATCGGCACCTTACCAAGCAATTCGGTGTTTGGTGCAGCTCATAGAAAAAAGAAGAAAACTTTCCTGTTGCCGCAGGCATAGTCAAGGAAAGGCGTACATAGACCTATTTTTGAATGGGGACTGCTATCCGGACGTCGTCCACAGCTTGACTATCTGAACGCCTCCTATCGGTTTGATGAGCAAATCGGCAGTCATGTCCTCGGTGGGAAATTGTACGAACGACAGCTCTCCTTTCTTCTTCATGCGAAATGGAATTGTGTCGCGTGTTTCTGAATTTCTCGGAGTCCAGCATCTTTAGTGCACTCTGGTTGTCCTCGAAAAAAGATCTGGATTGTTCTGCTTCTCACCGAGATCATTCAGTAAGTACTTCAGCGACAGGATCTCTTGTGTCGCAACCGAGAGAGCCACCAAGTCCACCTCTGCCGTCGATAATGAAACGTCCAGCTGAAAACAGTCTTGCTATCGTACGGACATACAGCGATACCTTGTTTCGCTGCTACAGCTAACAGGGTTCGTGAAGTTGTCTACCGCAAACACCTAGTCATAACCGGTACCATAATGCTGGCTGAATCCTCGTTTATCCAATATTGCCTTGTTACGGGAAACTTCACTTTCAGCGGTTCGCTTGATTTTGAACACCCATTCTGATCCAACCGGATTCCAGGTCTCGTTGGCTTTATTGGCTGCATGGTCGAACACTACGCGTCTTTCAAAGGGCTCGCCATCACCTCGGTGATCGTTCTAGATTCCATCAACCGTTTCCGCATAATATACTAATCATCGCGAAGGAATATCTTTCGTTAACCGTTAAACCGCTTTGAAGTTGTTGGTCATGAAAATCAGCTTCCGAAACTGAGTTTGCCTCTTCGTGGTCTTCGTTGTTCGATTGAACTTTAAGCTTTGATGCTGCCCGTTCTTCATCTACACCGTCGTATTTTGATTTAGTCTCAGATTCTGCTTCGTAATGTTACGTGTCTTCCATTTTCTGGTTCACTCAGCTGAAAACGTAACTCGCCAGGTTCATTGTCAGCCATCGCTTCATCCTCATTACACTTGATTCGTTCGACATCAAGCTCGTTAAATTGAAATCTCTGTAGCCTTTGGTAGGCTTTGCGTCCCTTAGTCTAGCCTGCTCTCGTGTCCAGTTTCCTTCTCTTCTGGCTTGGAATGTATACCCTCACAGATAAGTGTAAGAAGTCATTCGTCCATGTCACAGTTCGTATAGCGTTTTGTCCACGGCCGTTGATGGTAGTATATCCTACAAGTAGTTGGCTGTTGCTGTTGCTATTATCTAATAAATAACGGATTATGTCATCCAATGTTCGCTTCTTGCTCTCCGCTGTGGCGTTTGCTGTTGGTTATACGGTGATGTTTGCTGAAGTATGATTCCGTTGTCTGCCAGATACTTCTTCAACTGACCACTCCACCGTTCGCACGCAGAATCTTGGGTTTCCGGCCGAATTGGTATTCGTCTAGACTAACGTACTGCTAGATCTACTCGTACGGTTCTGATTTTGAAAGCAGCAGGTGCAGCACTGTGTAGCGATAATAATCGCCTACTTGCATCATAATGTAAATACTTCCACTAAATGTGCTAAGTTCAAACGGACCGGTCAAGTCTGTGAGGACTAGATCTCCTACAGCTCTGTTCCTGCTTTCCGAAGCTTTGTGAAATAATACTCGCGTCAGATTCCCCTCGCAGAACGATTCGCAAACATTTTACACCACGCAATCTTGCATCGAAATTCAGTTTCTAGTTCTTCACAAACGATTTTCGTTATAGCATTCACGCTCCAGTGTCCCAACCGGAGTTGTCACGGATGATTCTCTGTTGTCAACAAACTTTGCTCCGGATTCGCTTTGAGCTCGGGATTACCTTGATCGTTCAGTTCACTGAATGCTCCAAAGCCGATACTTTCTACCCGTCCGCTACCATAATGTTCTCCTTGCGGGAGGTGTCCAGGGGTTCTGGCATGGCCCAAGAGTCCAGGACTCTTAGTCAACCGGTAAGAGCAGCTTCATCGTTGGTCACCAGCCTTACCATGTTGATAGTGCCCTTTTTCTAGCAGAAGTTTCACGTTGAGCCTTCCAGACAATGTACCCGAAGTCTCGCTTGCAATTCACAGCACCTTTTTCGGCATCTCACGACTTCCATAGGATTCCAGGAGGCTTAAAAAGAGCATCACGACGATCAGATGTCCGTTAGTCGATTGTGAGCACAGTCACCTCATTCAATTGGTCCGACATGTAGTCATCAGGAGCACAGCATTCTCAGGACGTGCTGTAGAGAGGGACTGCTCGTGATACTTAGCCAGTTCACCTCACATGTCCTGCGCTGTATGGACCCAAATCACATGACAGAGCTGGTTGTTTTCTACGGAGAGTTCAATGGCTCAACAAACATCAATGCTGAATAAAGAGGTGCCCCACATCGAATTGCATCGCGGAAA
>JASCZW010011861.1:0-30536 GCA_034211315.2 Aedes japonicus
GCACAAATCAAGCAAATTATACCAAATTTGGCATGTGGAGGTTTTTCTAAGTATTTATTGAGGCAAGTAATGTTTCTACTGTTGTTCGAGACCCCTTCCTGGGGGGGGGTAGAGGTTTATACAAATGAAACACAAATTTCAACCAGAAACTGAAAATTATCCCTACTGCTAAGAAAATTTAAAGCAGGAGTTTTTGGGATCGGGAAGGTTCTTATAATGGTTCTAGACTACTTCCTATCTGGAAGTTAGGGAGAAGACCTCCATACAACTGAAACACAAATTTCTGCGCAAATCGAGAACTAATCTCTGGCAAATGGAACCAAATTAGCCGTGTTGTGAGTTTTTGAAAGCACGGAATAGTTCTATGGCCCAGTGTGATACCCCCTCTCCTCTCTCTGAAGGGAGTGGGGCTCCCATTCAAATGAAAACACAAATTTCTGAATTACTAAAGCACTAATCACAAACGCCGATACTGGAACAAAATTTGTCATGTAGGGGGATTTGAAGGCAATGATTGCATGGTGGTTTTGAGACCCCTCCCCTTTGAGGAGGAGGAGGAGGAGGACTCAATACAAATAAAACACAAATTTCAACCAAACATGGGAACTATTCAGGTTACTAAAACACCAAATGTGTATTTCTAAGGTGAAACATGTTCTGATAGATGTTTGAACTCCCTTTCTTAGTCAAAGAAAAAGACTCATTCCAAAGAAACAACCATAAACGTGCCAGTTCTATTTAATTTTCAGTCATTTAGTTGCAAGAGTAGCAGCTCCTAGCACCGGGTTCAGATAGTACTCAATAAAGTTGAGTTTTTGTTGAGTAGTAGCGGCATTTTTACTCATTATTTTATTATTATCCAGTGGCGTGTAAGGCGTTATGGAACGGAATATCTCTTGTTTTTAAATTGGCTGCAAAGAAGTGAGTCAAAACATATATCAGTTTTAAAATGATGCAAACAGATCCGGTATAAAACAAAATTTTACATCACCGGTGCAACGATGTTCTTTGCGTTTGGTCTAAAAAAATAAATTCAAACCACGATTTGGACCACCGATGAAGATGCCGCTTACAGATACGTGTTTCACTAAAGAAAGCGGGCGTTTAATCATGAGAAGTGTTACTCTAAAACTGATTATTGACAGTAACATAAATTGGCAACAGTCGATTTTGATAGCCCGTTACTCTATGGGTTAAAGAAATCTGTTTATTCTTGAGTGTTTTTCGAGGACAAAACGAAAATCTCGTTGAGAGAAGTAGCTCATCGAATCTTTCTGGTCCACTCCTTAGCATCTTGCTGAGCATATACCAGGTGGCTATTTCCGACCGGTTGCGCTTGTCAATCATAAAATATAGAATTGTAGTGGTAAAATATTGGCTAGGAAGTAGTTGTACAAATTGAAAGTGGCCACTACAGCATCCTTGCTGTTCGTTGAAACGGGTTGAAATCGGATCTCAAGCGTCAATTAGAAATGAACTTGTTACGTAAACAAAATAATGAAGTAGCAACTCTCCAACGAATCCTAGAGGGTTTGAGCTGTTTAGATTGAATACCTGTAACTAGAAATTAGAAGAAAAATTATGTATTCTCCATTTTATTCCAACTGCCTTTGCTTATCTTCGACGGATACGCGTATTTCGTCTACAATGTTCGAGTTAAGCTTGGTTATTAGTACGAGACACTGAAGAAGTCTGCACATTGTAGACGAAATACGCGATAAGCAAAGGTAGTTGAAATAAATGGAGAATACGATTTTTCTACTAATTACTAGTTAACTCTCCAACGTTTGTCACTTTCGGCAGATTGGGCAGGCATTGGGGTCAATATTCTCACGGTCAGTGGAAATGGATCGCACTAGTTGCTAGCAGAAACAGTCATCATCAGTACAGCGAAAAATGGGCTACTACAGATGGTTTGGCCACGTCGTTAAAAATGTCGGACAGCAGCTTGGAAAATCGTTATCGATATTGGCCTTACTATGTATAGAGAAGCTGCCTCGAACCTCATCCTCAAAGGCCAATTACGTATATCTAGATACTCAATCCTTCTAACCTGGAACTAGTAAGATTCTCACACATCCCAAAACCCTTCCAGCTCCGGACGACATAATTTATTTATCCCCTACCCCTCCTTATCCATTCCCTCACAAGCACCATGTGTGCGCCCGAGGGATCGGGTAAAACTGCCTGAATTATTCTCCCAACAGACGGAGCAAATAATGGCGAAACGATAATGAAAAGATTCCCCAGTAGAGCCATAACAACAACAGAAGAAGGAAATCTTACCGCCGTCATCGTCGACGTCTGGAAAGTTCTAACGATTTACTTTCCCACCCCACCAACAACAGAACGTAGCCTCGATTCCAGAAGCTTCACAACCATCCCATCGCACGCCTTTCTGAGGTTGCAGACCAGAGCAGCAGGAATACAACAAATTGTTTTATATCTTCTGGGCCGTTTATTTGCACAAGCTTACCTTGTACCACCCTCTCTTTTTCCACCGTGGTGCCGTCTTCGAAGGAAAATAAAGCCTGATCCCACCAAGACGTGATATGCCAGCTGTTACATGGAATGGTTTCAGGAAAAAGTGTGAATTGCGATGCCACCGCCGAACCGAGGAAGCTGGGAGCGAATGGCCGAGGTGGTGATCGATTTCGGATTCTCCGCCGCCGACTCGAGGCCTATAAATTATGGCGAGTGCGTGATGATTGTCTCTACCTTCGACTCAGCTTGGCAGTCGTAGTGTGCCATACAAGTCAGTCTGCTTCCGTACGACGACGGGTGCCTACTGTGATCCGAGCAGGAGGTTGGAGCACTCACCTGAAAAGGAAAGAAAGAGAAAAGTTTCTACGTTAGACGAACATTTTCGAAACATATTTATTATTTTACACATCGCAGATGATGTAAAGATGAAAAATGCTTTATCGACATATCGTTACATTACGAAGTACGTTAATCGTTACAAACGGTTTGATTGACATTGTTCCACCGAAAAACTTCCCAATCGACGATGCATTTCCTGACATTCTTTCCCCGAAGTGAGTCGAGGCTAGGCAGTTTCTTCCTGTCAATTTCTTGCCAACAATAAAAAACATCAAAACCAAAATAGCAACGAACCGGTTCTCCAGAGGAAATTCCATCATCCGGCTATCGGTTCCAGCGGTCGATTCCAACCGAGCAAGGATGCGTTTGAGAGCAACATTCTGTTTTGTGCCTTAAATGCTGTGATGCTTTGAACCTGGCACTCGATCGAAACTCGCATTCCAGCGTTTTAAAATCGACAAACATTCCTCCGTGTTCTTCGCATTCTGTCGATTTTCTTTGCCCGGAGCGGAAAATTTCTGCCGAAAAAACCGAAGATACTACTATGGTGTTCTACTCTTCCTTTGTGGGGTGGCAGATGCTTCTGGAAAGAATGCGAATTCTCCGAGATCAAAGATTGCTGGAAAGAAGTGATTTTCTTTTCGGAATAGTTCATTTCCTCTCGATTGATTGGCCAAATATTGGGGTTCGTTGCTTGCCGGGTGGGAAGCTGAAATCACTCCCACAAGAAGTTTTTCAAATCAATAAATTGGTTGTTTTTATTTTTCTCTCGTGGGAATTCGTTTGAACTTTTCCAACACTAGGAACGACAAGCTTCGTCGTTCTAGCAGTAAATTTCCATTTCGTCCACACCGGCTTCGTCATAAAACTCTCTGTGTCCCTCTGGCACACAAATTTCCTCGTATTTAACCTCGATTCTCGGGCCGATTTCGAGGCTAAAAACAAGCATTTCCACTTTGTATCTTGCACATTCAAATGATTTTTCGTATGAGCAGCCGAGTGAGTTGGATGTCACTGGCAGCGACAGTGGAAAGATGATTCGGGTTGAAGGTGGCAAACGGAACGGGAGGAAAAGCAGATCTAGGAGATAGTAAGAGTATTGCGTTGGCTGTTGTCGTCGTCGTCGTCGACTCCGAAGCTGGGACTTGTGAGACTGTGAATGCATCCAACCTGAACTCTTTCGCATTCTCTGAGGATATGATATATGGGGAAAGGGAGAAGAGTTAGCCAGCAAGCGAGTGCGAGCCGGCCTACGAATGTGCGTTTGTTGGGTGTTGCATATTTTCGGAGAATGGTAATGGCTTTGGTAGTGGTTTGGCGAATTCCGGGCCTTATTGGGCCGGAATCTGATTACATTTGGTTTCCGAGAAGCAAAACGTTTCCGCTTTTGTGGCGTTCATTAAAGTTGCATTCGTATTGTCTCTGATGTTTGATGGTGGTAGGATTTTTCGACGAATCAGATGAGAGCCGATAAATCACGTGCCTGTTATTCATTGGGCCGGAATGCGACGTTTGGAAGAATAAAGTATTTCAACTATGAAAATGAAACAAGAGAACCAAAATGCTTTCGGGAAAGTGGTTGTTGATAAATTGGACTTGAGTTTAATATCAAGTTGAGGTTGCCTTTGATAGTACTGAAATAGGAAATCTATCCAATTTATGACATACCGCAAAGCAATTGTCTGAAAAAATGTTATTTGTTGACCTTGAAGCAAGTTCACTGGAAAAAACGCAGTCGTAGATCTTGGTCAGTAGAGGGTTCTACTTTATTCAGATTCCCGCCAGTAAACTTTCTTAAAAAAACTCGTTTAGATGCACATTTTGGTGTACAAATAAAATACATTATTTTATTATTTTGTTGAGAAAATTTTGGGTTTTAAATTTCGTTGTTTCTTAAAATAGCATTACCATTTAAAAAGAAAAAAAAAACGAAAAATGGGGATACAGATTTGATGGTCTAACGAAAGTCATGTTGGGAGTTTATCTATTAAAAAAAAATAAATCATTTCCTTCCTAAAACCTGACTGGCAAAGTAAAGACGGTAAAATCTTCCAATTACTATCCAAAAAAAAAATCACATATTTGCATTGCATCAAATCCATAGGAATTGATAAAAAAATGTTTGCGAAAAAAATCTCATTTATTGCTGTCCACCCTAGCTAAAGTCGTTGTAACGAACTTTTCTAATACAGACTTCATAATTAAGTCCATAAAAAATTCAAATGCAGTAGTGTAAGTATACATCAGGTGTTCCTTCACGGAAAAATTATATTCGTTCCTTACTCTTAGAGCAAGAAAGAACAGCGAAGTTAGCAAGGGAAACCAGTCAGCGTTTAGACACTCGGTCGATACGAACGGACGAACGGACAAGTGAACGTCGACTTTTCTACAATAGAACTTTAAAATGTAACTGAGTAACGCAGAAGACAAGAACTGACTAAGGCGAATAATGTGATTAGTGAATTAAACGTGGTAATACGAGGTATGCATCGATGACTTTCAAAGCATATAAGAACAAAACATCTATCAAATATATTATTAACAACTGTTACGAAACCAATGTATATAAACATGAAAACTTGGCTCTGTAAAGTTGATTTGGTTGAGCCTGTACAAATAAATGAATTCGTAAAAAAAAACTGTTACGAAATGCTTTCTTGGACTTATAAACCTACCACTGGCCCACTTATTATATAAGATAAAGAGACGCAACAACCTCCCAAACTTTTTTAAAGGAAACTTCACTCTCTCATGAGTCCCATCAGTAAACCCTAAAAATTTTACTGTTGGAACTACTGAGACTTATAACATCAAACATTACTAAAAGTGGTAGAATTCAAATATCTCGACGACATAATGGCAACTTATGTTTTATTCGAGAAAACTGCTCTAAAAGACTTTAGCAGCCCATAGATGACGAATTAAACTACAAAATGCTAAAAAACTGACAAACTAAATAACAAAAAGACGAAACGACACAATAGAAAACAGTGGACATGAACATCAACAGACAACAGTGGACATGAACAGGATCAATACAATATCATCTTATTTTTCGGGACTCTCATAGCTCATAAATGATATATTTCATGGACTGAACTACAAAAGACTGAAGACGTTACGAAACACCGTATTAAACTTGCAAACATAACACTGACTGACAAAAAGATAATTGAAAAAACAGACGAAAGAACTCAAAATTCTCAAACATGGCTCCTTCCGAATCATTTGTAACAGCGTCTTCTATACGGCTGGCAAAATGATTCGAAAGGATTTACGCAACGATATCATCAAAGGCCTGATGTAGAGTTTTCTCCTGTATTCAGAGTCCCACCAGAAAACCTTCATAAACATACTCATTTTGATGCACGTTTTGGTGTTAAAATAAAAAAACATCATTTTCTTATTTTCTTAAGTAAATATATCATTTTCTGGGTTTTATAATTTGCTGTTTCTTCCAATATCATTATTACTTTAAAGGAAGAAAAACGGGTATGCTTATTGGGTTGTTCAAGGAAGGTTATTTTTGGAGTCTACCTATTATAAATATATAATTTCAATATATTTTTGAAACCTGATTATTTGCATCCAATTATTTTCAAAAAAGAACAAATATTTGCATTGCATCAAATTAGAAGCAATTGATAAAAAAAATGTTTGCGAGAAAAACTCATTTATTGCTGTCCACCCTATCTAAAGTCGATGCAGTATTTTTCTAACACAGACTTCACAATTAAGTCGCTAATAAATTCATTTGCATTAATGAAGGAATACATCGGTTGTTCCTTCGCGCGAGATTATGTTCGTTTCTTGCACTTAGAGCAAGAAAGAACAGCGAACTTAGCAATGAAAGCCAGTCAGCATTCAGGCACTCGGCCGATAGAAAGTAGGCGAGAAGTTAGCCAGCTGTAGAAAAGTTAATATCTGAGAGGCAGATAAAAAGTCTGCCCATTTCTTCGATTTGACACTGCAAATGGCTGTCACACGTGAGGTACAAACAATAACACGTCATAACCGGTTTACTACGGGTGGCCTTTTCAGTGACAGTTAGCTAGCTCTCTGAAAACAGCAACTTACGCGCAACTCCCAGAATCACTGATCAACAGGTCTGGCTTGAGGCTCTCTTCAGGGTGGGTTAAAAATGCTTAAAGGCCGATTCTAATTAGTGTTTACGAGAGTTGATTTAATTCAATTTGAAATTACACTGAAGTTATCAATAAATATTTAAAAAAACATATTTTTAAGCGAAATGGAAACGATTCAATTTTCGAAAGAATTCACTGGTAATCCCAAAAATCAAAAGTGAAGGCATCAACTCTTCAATTTGAAAAAAATGAACTGCTTAGCTTTAGAAGCAAGTTCTGATACGAGAAATATAATTGTGTTATTCTAGAATGCAATCTTCTCTTAAAGCTACCCTTGTAACACACTTGTTGCCATACGGTTTACGTAACCTCAATATGACTCAATTGAGTCACAATCAAGTTTCTGTAACCAAATATGACTGTTATGTGTTGCTTGGGTAAAGCGACGTCAGAGCTATTTACGTGTGGTCAAGGTTGCGGCTTATCATTTTTGACTTATCCATATTCATTTGCCGATAGCTCCATATTCATTTGCCGATAGATTTCAAAATATAATGTATGATGAACTTATGGTGCTTGAGTAGACCTACAACTTGGTCTAACAATACATAGCTCTATCTCTTATATCTGAGGAATAAGAGCGTATATTCGCAGTGATCTTCGCGATGATATTCGCGGTGAAGATCACGCGATTATCATCGTGAAGATCACTGTGAATATACACTCTCATGTCGAAGATATAGGAGTTAGAGCAATGTACTGTTAGACAAAGTTGTAGGTCTAATCATGCACTACAAGTTCATCATACATCATATTATCAAATCGACCCTCTGAAAGGAGATATTGGCAAATGAATATGCCTGAGTCAAAAATGATAAGCCGCAACCCTGCGTGTGGTAGTTTCCAATACGAGACGATGTATTGCGGTGTTTTCCTCGGTGGATGTCAGCAAGATGGCCACACAAACATTAAGTGGCAAAGAAAGGGTTCAAATCTCTTTGTGAACGGTTTCAACCGTAATCTGGTTCCGCTGGTTCGAATGGGTCCTCCCTTAGCTCAGTCGGTAAAGGCGCGGCTACAAAGCAACACCATACTGGAGGTGGCTGGGTTCGATTCCTGGTCTGATCTAGGAATTTTTCGTTAAGGAAAATTTCTTGAATCCCTTGGCATAGATAGGGTATGATTGTACTTGCCACACAATCATACTAATACGAAAATGGTACCTGGCATCGAAAGCTCTCAATTACTAACTGTGGAAGCAATAAGCGAATTGTTAAAGCAATAAACTTGAAGAGCTAAGAAAGAAGCCGGTTCAAAGCGGACGTATGTCACTGCAACGGTTAGCAGAACGATTTCGAGCAATTGAGGCATACTAGTAGGGTTCCCATGAGTCGAACCGTTCGGCTGAGGTTGACCCAAAAGAAAAATTAACCATCGAGCTTCCAATAGTTGCAGTTCCAAGGATGGTTCTGTAGTGCGCTCTGAGATGGAGGTGGTGGACGAGTACTTGGAATGATCAATTTGTGCTTGTTAGGTGGATCTCATGTCGGAATAACTTTTCTCGGTCCGGCAGGAGGGTTTTCACCACGGATTCACAATTGTCTGCGAGGTTCGGTCCCGTTCACAGGCTTCCAAGCCCCAAACACGCACCCACGTTGAACAATGAGCCAAATCTGTTTAATATGCGTATTAATTGTATTGATGCTCCAGTCTTACTTAAAATTCCAGGCTGTGGAAATCTTACCCGACTTATTTCTGCTCTTTGATTTACTTTCAGTTAACTAGTCAAATTAAACATCATATAGAAATTGAAATTGCACAACCGTTCACAATTTTTATCATTTTCTAAAAACTTTCAAAATCTGTCCATTTTTCACAGTTGTCTATTTTTTCACAGTTCTAATCACTTTGGGTTTTAGGGGCACTCGTTCAAATCGCAGCATATCGAGATGACGGTTTCCACTTGAACAAAATCTAAAAACTAAATTCGATAGTCGATTTGAACTATCAGAAAGGATTGGAACCGTAATTTTAACCGATTTAAAACAACGATTAAGATGCTGTTGGCGCTATTCGTAAATTGTGATGGTGGTTTACTTTGTTAGAGATAAATAATGCTGAACAGTAAGGAGCCACTCATTAAATGCGATAGTGGTTTACATCTTAGGAAAAACAAACATTTTTCAATCACACATCAGAGCTGATTTGAACCGATTTAAACCAACAGTAAGAATGCTGCTGGTGCCACCCACAAAGTACGATGGTGGTTGACCAAATTGGGGAAATAGACATACTACGATTATGATGTAAGATGGAGATGTTCGCTCATCACCAAGAGGCCCCAAGAGTGAACAGTAATGTTTGCTAGAAATGAAAGATGTGAAGAGAAGATGTTAATAGTTCCGTCAGTGTACGGCAGGCTGTGAAGATTGAACAAAAATATTGAAAATTGAGCGAAGGGCTTGAATATAGTAGTGCTCAAACCAAGCACGCATTCCTTTGCCTAACATCCTACTGCGGGGTAGGTCAAAGCACGGATGAATCCGCCACCTCAACAGGCAAAAGAATGCGCGCCTGATCGTGCTCACGTACTATCAATTGCTTGTGATGGTTCTAGCGGTTGTTGTGGATACGTCCGTGCCTTGACCTAACCCGCAATGAGATTTTTTGAAAAGGAGTGTGTACTTGGTTTGAGTACTGCTATATGAAAGGCCTTCGCTCAATTTTCCCAACCTGCTGTACACGGATGGAGCTATCAACCCCTTCTCTCCATATCTTTAATTTCTAGCAAAAATTACTGTCCACTTTTAAGACCTCATGGTGATGAGCGAACAGTTCCTTCTACATCGAAATAGACATGTTTTTTAAACTCTGTTATTAGGCGCTTTGAACCGATTTGAACAAACGGTACAGATGCTCTTAGGGGTACCTACAAAGTGTGATGGTGGCTTACTTCATTGAGTAAGAAAACAGTTTTAGAACTCCGCTCTAAAGTCGATCTGAATCAACAGTAAGTATTTGGGTATGGAAAGAAGGGACTATTTGAGTCGACAAAGATGCTGCTAGATATTATAAGCATAATGGAGATATGTAAGCATGTTACTTACTGTATATAATTTTCTGTTTGTGGTTTCTGTTAAGTTCGCAGCATTTTGAATAGCTTGTGGTACGACAGAAAAACGCTGAACTCTGATGACCGACTTTCAGATGTTTCCTTTTCTAATATCTCGTGGGATATGTTTTCTCTTATAATATTTAACTAAACATGTTTTTGTTGTTACATGAAGCACGTAATCAATTATAATGTTTGAAATTGAAAATATCCTTCTTATTAACATGCATCCCTACAAGTGGACAGCAATTTCTGCTAGAACCAAAGATGTGAAGAGAAAGTATTGATAGGGGTCCGTAAGAGCACGGCAGGTTGTGAGGTGTTAAAGTGAATGACGACAAGAGAAACATAACCGGTAACATCAGAAGTTATGTCTTTCAAAACCTCTAAGGTAACGTTCATTAATTACGTCACGCAAAAACTGACTTTTTATAACCCCCTCCCCCCTGTCACGTTTTATTTATGGACCTTCAATTTTTTTGTATGGATCGTCACGTTTTCTCAAACCCCCCCTCCCCCCTTTCTGCGCGACATAATCAATGGACCTTCCCTAATTGGAAATTGATTTCTGTCACATGTAGCCTTTATGAAATATAAAACAGAAATTTCACATCGCTAGAACTGCTCTGTGCCATTGGTGGTATATGAGCCAACTCAAGCGCGCACTACTTTGCCTGTCAAGGGGGTACCTCCCTTGCCTTCTCCGCACAGGGGTAGCTAGGTAAGATATTGTGTGCTCGATCGGATGGCACCTTTCAAACATGCCCTACGCTCAATTCCAACTACTTCTGTTCAATTTCACAACCTGCCGTGCTCTTGAAGACCTATCAATACATTCTCTCAGAGACCGAAATTTTCGCCTACTTGAGAAGAGAAACGTCATTTTATACGCTCACAGCAGTTTTCGCGAGAAAAGCACTAGCAATTTATAATTTTCGGAGAGCATGAGTAGCTGATAAATCTTTTCTTTTTCAGTGAATACTAGATGCCCATAATTATTTTTCACTTACGTTTTGACACCTGAAAATGCACCAGTATTTATGCTTATTTTATTCTGTCATTATGATTCGGTAATGATGGTTCATGGTGGTACCAGTGTGCACCAGCTTACCCTTGGCTGGTTTTTGCTCCTCGTTTACGGTACCCAGCATGTTTTCAGAGAAAAATGTGACATGAGAAAATATTTTCGTTGAATTTTGGAGCGAGATATTTTCGCAAATGCAAGAGAGACGATAATGAATTATCGGCGAAAAAGGAGAGATGAAAATGTGAACGGTTCGCTACTTATCGAAAACCTGCTTGAAAGAGAGCATGATTCTTTCTATTAACGTCTCTTTAAACTGTACGTCTGCTGTAGACGTTTTAGTTCATTCGAGACGGCAAAAAAAGAGAAAGAGAGCATGGTTTTCACCCAGCTGAGTGAGAATTTCGATCTCTGCATTCTCTTCACATCTTTTGTTCTAGGAGAAATTTGCATACTCATAAGAAGGATATTTCCAATTATCAAATAACTTTTGACTATTATATTTGACGTATTAATATTTGGTTACATCCAATGTTCATTTCATTGTGATATTCGCACAACGAATCAACACAGCTGCGACCAAAGATTAAATGTAACTGAAAAGAGCAACTCCTATTTCAATAACTCCGTTATGTAAAAACTTAATAGAAAACCAGTCAGAAAGCATTGAAATAGGACCGAAGAAAAAACCACACAGACTGTTGTGAATATCCAATTCTCCTTTTTAATGACATCTGTTGATGTAAGTAACTGTCATAGTTATGCATAAAATATTTTATTGTTCTGATGTTCATTCTCTTTCATTTTTAATTTTTTTCTGTAGAAGAAACGCACCGCCCGAGCAACACATAACTGACAAAGTTGGTTGCAGTAACTCGATTGTGACTTAATTGAGTTGAAGTCAAGTAGCTTCAACTGGTACGCTACAAATGTGCTAGGGCGGAAAGGGCCATATTTCCATTTTGGCCACGCTTTGGGGATTCTAAGATGCGTTCAAACTATTGACTCGAATCGCAATAATAGGGGAAATATTACATTTCTTTCGTAAAATGCACGAACATGGTTATTTTAACGTTTTTCTAGGGGCGGTCAAAATAGGAAACTCTGGCCGAAACCGGAACATTTAGCCTTTTTAAGTTTTGACACAAACTCAACAAAATTTCACAACTCAGGTATCTATCTAGCTAAACCAAATGGCAACATGTCTTTACTCAATGTATTTCATTTGGTATGTATATTCTATTGTTTAAACTGGTGGGGTTTATTTTGAAAGCTGAGGTGGCTGCTGCCGCTAATGAAACGAGGGAAGTCACGTAAATCAAATGGGGAGTCACGTCACTGCTGTATGATCACCCTTCATCCAATTTAGTGACAAGATGCTTTCTGTAAATTTTTGTCATAGTCAGTCCAAGGTGCATAATCCGAACAGTCAAATACCTGTCTAGTTGGCTCGACACAAGTAATAATGGTTATTTATAATGCCATAAAATGCTACAGATGCAAACGAAAGTATTAACAATGAACAACCCTATATAACATCAATACTGTTGCAATTTCATTCAGTGATTATACTTTAAGCAAAACAGGTATTTTGGTTATTTATTCATTAAAGTCAACGAAAAAATAACAACATAAGTTGTCGCGCAAGCTAAAAAAGGACCCCTTTAGTCATTTCCCTCGGATTATCTATATGAATCCTTTTGTTTTGTTTTTAACTTTGTTTAACGACTAACAACAAACTTCGGTAGTATCACACCTGATATGATTGCCTTTATATAAACGTACTAAGACGTGGCAGAGAAATAAAAGTGCAGAATTTGTGATATATGTTTTACTGGTCAAATTCCTAGCGTCCCAGGCAGACCTACAGCATGAGATTATGCCTCCCACCTAAGGCAAGGTGGCAATTGTTTGACTTACTGGAGATTCGACAGCGAACGGGAAAGTCAGTGGAAAAAAGTAGATACGGCTTTGTAACTAGATGGGCGTTTTCAGGGCAACTATTGCTTTTTTTCAAGAGTTGTTTTCTAAAGTAAAATTGATTTTCCATGGTGTATGGTCTCATGAAGCGACCCGACCAAAATTCAACGAGAAGACGGATACCAGGAATAACGCTGACAACAAATTATCCATCGAAAAAGGCTCCCAGCAGAACAATTTCGAAAGTGGCTTTGAACCTTAATGGACTTTTCCAAAGCCATTTAACTATTTATTAAGATTTTATTCAAGAGCACCATGCATTTTCCTTTGTACATGGGAATACAGCTAACAAGAAAGCAGTAAATGACTTTTCTGGAAGTTTCATTCATCACTTTATTACTCCGCAGCACAGATATCATCATAACCCTAATTAATGCCTAGCCAAACGCCAATGCTATTATGACCGAGCTTCCATCTTGGTCGTTTTGATGATCTCCAATCGTCCTGATATGTTCACCCCAACAGCATCCTTAATGTTGGTTTAAATCGGTACTCGAACTTAATGTTCTAACATATGTTTGTATTCTAGTGAAATAAACCACCCACACTTGTGAGTGGCCCCAAAAGCATCCTTACTGTTGGTTTAAATCGGTGCCAAAATTTGAATAACTCGTCTTGTTCAGCTCAGGAAAACTGCATTAATTCCAGTAAGGCTTGAAAGAATATGCTTGAAAAGTTGTATGATTACACCAATAGTGAGTCTAAATGCAAAACATTTGGGCTTCCAGTAGTGGTAACATGATTTGAGAAAAGAAATTTTGCTTCAAAATTGACGTTAAAAGTTTTCCGTTTTCTCGCCAATAGGTCTAGCTCAAAAATCCTAAAACGCCATTCTTTAGACATAATCAAGAGAAGCAATTTTGCATATAATAAAAAAACATGGTTAACACTAGAACACTAGAGAACATATAAGACTCACCTTGACCATTTGTCTTTCTATCGGTTGAACAAATCAAATAGATAAATGCACGTTTCTAAACAATTTAACAACAATATAGACTTAAACTATGCCATATATGCGATAGGGAACGTGCAAGAACATCATGATTAAAATTTGGAACTTTTCTTAATAATTTTCGTCGTACATTATTATCGCCGTTTCCCTTCATGAAAATTCGGAAACTCTGTGAAGTGTCTTCTTTTGTGAACCCTTATTATTCCAGTTCGATTCAGTGACATCATATCAATTTGTAGCTATGGTTACGAAATACAACATTTCTTACTATGAGACGCTATTACATCAACACACTACACGGAAAAAATCTGTGATCAGTTCTGTGAACTGCAGTCATGAATTCGAGAACAAGCAAAAATTACCTTGATCTGAATCACGTAGTGATGAACTAAATAACGTTTAAAGGAAAAAATCCTAAAAACGTGAACTAGTTTTCATTTTCGGGAACGCTTTTTTTTTCTGTGTAATTAACAATAAAAAAATATTCAGAACCCCATTGGAATTCATCTTTAAACAACTCAAATCTAGTACTGTCCCTACCATTTCGGAAAAGCCAGCTTCATTCTTCACGTCACAGTTTTCACGTTTCGCTCTGTCAAGTCTTCCAAGCAAAAGGACATCCTCAAAGTTAGGCTTCATTCTGGCGAAAAATAAATACCGATTCAAAGATGCCATAAAACCGCCGTGGGTGGGAACGGCTTCCCGGAAGAGCGCTCATAACAACTCGGGCAATCTGTTTGATGCCTGTGCTCGCATTTGTCCCAGTTAACTCTTTTTTTTTTTTTTTCGGAAACTGGCGTTCCGAATCTTTCGGACGAATTCCTGAAGAATATTTTTGCTCGCAACATCCAAGCATAAGGACCTTTTCGTCCTGCAAGCCAGACGTAGCAAATTGTAAGCAAGGTTGGTTTGCTGTTGTTCAACGTGTGATAGGTATCGGGAGCTTTTTGCTTGTATAAATAGCACTCAGAGACGACGCCGAGAAAGACGATTCTTCATTCTGTTCCCCGAATTGATCCCATTTATCGGTGGGTTAATCTTGGTTAGGCAGCCCGAGTCTCGTCTTTTGTGCGTGTAGAGTTTATTCCCTTCAGAAAAAAAGGTGGCTGGTACCAAGGATGTGAGTAAACGGTTGGATAATAGATGGAAAACGAAAATGGTAGCCACATTAAAAGATTTATCGAGTGAAATGGATACTGACTGGTGCGATGATTGAGTATCGGTTTTCATGTGGAGCTGGAGAATAGATAAGAATGCATTGTGTTTCATTTTCGGCGAAGCATTCATGCGATGTTTGTTGAGAATGAATGCCCCTTGAATAGTAATTCTGCCTTCAAATCACTATTGCAGGAATGAAACGTATCTAGAAGGCCTTGATTGTAGCAAAACCAGTGTGTAAAATATTCACTTTTTGTACCTAAAAACATAAGATAACTTGATACACCCGTTATTCTCTCACTCAGCAGCAATGATATGATGTAATTTCAATGTATTACAACAAAACACGAAAGACACAACAAAATGTTGTATCGGTGATGGGAAAGAGACACAAGTCGCTGTGTGAAAATGTTGTGATTCGCACGCAAGTTGCAGCGACCTTGTTTTCGTGTAACAGTGACAAAAAAAAACGTTTTGTCATTACCGATCGTCACATCGCTTTACCAGCAACATGAACAAAAGCGACAATTCTAGGGGTTTTTTTTTTTTCATTAGGGCGAATCTGCAATTGAGAGACTCTCTTTGATTATTTTCTCTTTCATTCATATTCCATTCAGCGTTACGTTTTTCATTCAACTTTTTGTAGAGTATGGTAGCCAGCATTGTTGTGTTTCTATCTGTACTAAAGAATCCCTCCAAAGATTTATAATGACGCTGTAATAAACGAAAGAGAACGAGAGAGGAGAGAGACTCTCATTGTTAGATTCTGCCCTTTTGAAAAAAAATACTTGTGAATTAGTTGTGACTTTACATACATTAATTGTTATGTTATATATTCTCCGTGCGAGGAGTAAGTTGTGACTGTCAAACAAATCATCGATCTTTGTAATTACAAAATTTGTTTTGGTTAGACTTCCACTTGATGAAAAATGTCTGTATAAAATCACACACTGAGCAAAAACGAACTTTATCTTCGTCAAACTTTTTGCAAATTGACTACTCAATCAGAGAAAAACTAAAAATATATGCATTTATGGCCTGATTTTCAACCCATCACATCCTGAACATAAAGAAGTTCGGAATTTAGGATCTACAGTTGTAACTATAGCTTTCCCGATAATGCAAAGTTACGATATCTATTCAACCATGTTCATTTAGTCTTCCAGAAGATCAACGACTTTTATGAGAAAATCTGGGATGTTCTAGGTCGTTCAAAGTATCCTGTCCAAAGTAAGTATGTTCAGAATGATCTACAGTTGTAACTGTAGCTTTTTTGGCTATACAATGCTCACTGAATCTTTTGGAAGCTCGACAGAGATTATGAGATAATCTTGGATGTTCTTCTTCATCCAAACAGTCCTGGAGCTCAGAACTTGGAATCGACCGTTATGACTACAGTTTCACGGTTAGACAAATTCACGATATGAATTCAACCATATTCCATGGATCTTCTAAAAAGTCAACCTACATTATGAATTTTGGGATGTTCTGGATTATACCAGACTGTTCTTTAGTTCATAACTTAGGATCTTAAATTGAAATTGTAGCTTTTTCAGATGTACAACTGTACGATATGTAGTCAACTTCGTTCATTGGATCTTATGGAAGGGCAACCGGATAATCTGGAATGTTCTAAGTCATCCAACTCCTGGAGTACTGAACGTAGAATAAAAATTGTCACTGTAGCTTTTTCGGCTATAAAAAGTTTTGATATGTTTCAATCCATGTGTATTGCATCTTCTGAAAATGAGATCTATGAGATAATCTCTGGTGCTATGGAATTGGAATGTACACCGGATCTTTTGGTAGGTCAATCGACATTATCGGATAACCTGGAATGTTCTAGGTCATCTAAACAATTATGGAGTTCAGAACTCTTTAATTGGTCGGGGTTCTGTCGGATTGCACCAAGGAGCTTTTGTGTCATTTTGCGTGACTGAACCCAAAGAATATTTTAGTGAAATTCGACTCAAAAACGTGGGAGTTACTCATAGGCTGAGGAAAATAGCAGGTATGAGTAATGTCACTCGTATTTATGTATAAATATAATATAAATATTGAACAATTTTACTCTGAGGCCATGTAATTTTACTTTTTCACTATTGAGTTGATTTCGACTCAATTTTGAATCAATCTTAGCAGCCTGTAACTACATCGAAACGTTGTATACATAAAAGAGTCTCTTTACGGTAGATGCAACATCGGATTTTATTTTTGGTGCATAAAAAAGTAACAAACATACAACGCTATGCCTCTTTCCTAAAAAAACAATTGGTTACTTTTTCCTTTTTTTAAAAACACTATTTAAAAATACTTTTGAGCATATTCGTAACAATTGGTTGTTATGAAACATTAGGGAACGTCCATTAATTATATCTGCAAACAGTGACTTTTAATAGCTGGATGGCTGGTGACTGGATGATTTGAATTGAATTTAACAATAATCTAGCATTTAAGCATGTAGTTGACACTTAACCTTTTTTTAAACACTTAAAAAAACACACACTGAGGGTGGTTTTGGACTCAGTTCAAAAATATGACAATAGACAAGTGATTACTCCCGGAGCAATCTCTCGGAGAATACTCGGCGGCGGTTGGCTGGAGGCTCGAATTCGTTTCCATTTCTTCCTTCTTCGAGGCCTGATTCCGCTTGGCTAGCTTCATCTCTTTCTTGCTTTTTTCCAGATGCTCGCTCCTGTTGGTGAGCTTGCCGATGTTTTCCTGAAACTGCCTGATGCGATCCTTCTTGGTTTGATTCCTCAGCTACTTGGGAGTTTTCACGAGCGTTAGCCCAGACGCTGTTGAACCTGGCAAACAGCTGCGTTTTATCTACCTCCGGCCTTCACTTGCTTCGTGGACTCCTGCTACGAAGTCTTACGATCTACTTCTCCTTTGCGTAGGCTGAACATGTTCGGCTCGAGCTGGGCCATAATTCCCCAGCAGTGCAGTGTCGAAATGGGCAGCTCCGCATTCGCCTTGCTAATAAAATTCTATGTATTCTGATTGATTTGGTGCTCAACAACTTAGAAATGATTGGAAAAAGGTGGACATATATTTTTTTAAATGTGCTAGGTCGTCCTAACTGTCCGGATTTTGAAACTTAAGATACACAGTTGCAACAGTAGTTTTATTCGCTATACAAGGTTACGGTATGTATTCAATCATATTCAATGAATGTCCAGGAAGACTTATAGACATTATAACACATGATATGTCATGCAAACTGTCCTGCAGTTCAGAACTTAACGTCTACTGTTACAGTGGCTAAATTTACCAACCTCGTCAACGTTAACGGTACACGTGGTATACAGATATGCTTTAACGGATTTTTGCACCGATGGTAATAGTACACTAGTGCAAAAAAAAACCTTGTTAAGTTCATTAAATAACCATATGAAAATTAGCCACAACGAAAAGGATTGAATTTCAGAACAATACCTTATGAAATGCCTTGATTTTTATCACAACCACTTCCAATGTTTTTTTTTATGGCAACCGTATAAGTTTCATTGAACAGACTTGTGAAATTGATTTGTTAATGTTATAGACGTCATATGCATTAGTTATACTAATTATCAATATAACATAAGTATTATTTTTGCATTATAACTGACATTGCGCAATTTCACAGGTGTCCTTATTGTTCTGCCGTTGGTACATTTGATGCTACATTCCAATTACTTTTTTAGCATTATTTATTAGGCTTTTAATAAGGGGCATTACCCGTGAAGATCACTCTCAGCGATGACTCAATAATTTCGAGGAGCGTGACAAAAATAATTTCGGAGATATTTGTGCAAGTGAGTGCAGTGAGGTACTGCATTCAATCCGTTTGCCGAACTGTCGAAACAATCCAAATATGTGCTTCGATATTTTTGCACTATTTTTTGACTTTTATACGCACACGATGAAATCAGTGGATGAAATCAACGCTTGCCTTAAGCTTTCGTATTTGTGGCGATATGTAAGGAAGCTACAGTTGGCAACAAATTTGCGTAGATTTTTATTTTATTTTGACCTAATATTAATAAATTAAATGTGTCTTGCTAGACGAACTTATCTTATTTTATAAGCCAGCACAGGGGATTCAAAGGCATCTTTTGTTCCAGACTTGCTACAGGAATAAATATGGATTCGTTAACTATAGGCATTCTTTTCAGAGAGCGAGTAATGACGCTATAACTATATGCCATATGAGGCTAGGACTAACGTTAATGCTTGAGATCTAACCGTTTGATGATGAATGGAGCATCACTTAACCTTCTTAGACAAGATGCTCCCAACGACCTTTTTTTTTGCACCGATATTTCAGCAAGGCCATTATTGGGTGAAAATGGGAAATACTCACGTTGGTGCGTCAACTTTGCTGCCAGCTGTAGTCCAAACCACTTGGTGGAAACAGTTCAAATTTTGACCACATTATATTCTGTACTGTTTTAAGCTATGGAGGAATTTTTTGTACGCTACCTAAATTTTTCACAGAATTACGGATTTTTGAAATTACTATGTCCAAAAATGACTTTTTTCATAAATGTTACGATAACTTCAAATTTATAAATTTTATCAACATGAATTTTGGTCATATAAGGTCTATACATTGATGATAGTGTTGTCAAATTGTCAGCTAAAACTATTGATAATTGACAAAGTTACAGAACGTTGATCATGGCGTTATTTAGGAGAAAAATTTTGCTCGGCTTTTTTTTGGCTACTGAGTGTACGATGTAGTTATGGTGTGAGTGAAGTGTTCGCTCGTTCATTCGGGCATTTGCTTGTTGCAAAGCAAGTATGTTACAAGGTTGCGCAACATATTTAGTTACCAAGAATACAAAGATAAATTGTAGTGTATTAGTGATATTTTTGGAAAGCACGGACGTGCTTTATTTCCTTTAGAAAAATAAGATGGCGAGCAAGTGGTCTTTCAACATCGAGGAAAATCTCGAAAGACACGACACAAGTCATCCGTAAATATTTAGGCTCGGTAAAGCTAATGCGAATGAGCCTCCTAAATACTAGAACCAAATTTATAAAAAAAAAAAACAATCTCAGCGGATGCTACACCAATCAAAGTAGGTTCCCTAATTGATCAGAATCTGTTCTTCCACGAACTAGACTTTCTAACTTTTTTATTAAAAAATCTTCCCTCCACAATCTTCCTTCTGAGAACGAAATTAGTGGTAGCACAAGCGTAAAACTTATACCATCACCGATATACCGTCATCCGGGGATAAATTGACCATCGAACAGTCACGTAAGACTTTAAAAAGAATAGTTTACGTGCTTTTCGGAATACCCCTCGTGAAGAACGTAATGTTCAAGAGATATGATTGAATCACCAATCGATTCGCACGTGTCAACATTTGCCGGGTTTATTTAAAACGCAACAACCTCTTCGAGTGAATTTCGAATACCAAATAGCGTCAAACGTTATGTGATGAAATTCATTTCTTACCTTATATTGTCAAGTGATCAATCCATCACCGAACGACGGTGGCTCCTCCCTTCTACGAAAATTGAAACTTTCAAAATGTCCCTCTCAGTCTCCCGCAGCACCCCATTAGTGAACCAAAGTTGAGAACAAAACTTTCTTCAGCCTATCATCGTTGACTCTTGTTGACTTAGGCAAAATAGGGCCTAACAAAACGACAGTCTCAGTGGGTGGGTGTGTGTGTGCCCCCCCATCCCCTGTATGTGTACGTTTGTCATTGGAAACTGAGCCGCCTCGCCGTTAGCCTCAAATTTTAAAGCCAACAAGAGCACAACTTTGGGAAACTTTCTCCTTTTTCCAACAGCACTTCGAGCCGGAGCCAGTTATTATTGTTTGTGTCGGTGTTGATCTTTCCAGCTTAATGCGTTTGTTTTGATAACTACCGGCCCCACCC
The DNA here is from genome assembly GCA_034211315.2 of Aedes japonicus. Classification (NCBI taxonomy): domain Eukaryota; kingdom Metazoa; phylum Arthropoda; class Insecta; order Diptera; family Culicidae; genus Aedes; species Aedes japonicus. The sequence goes on from JASCZW010011861.1 coordinate 21,020, forward strand.
TGCCAAGTGGCAATATCGATTGGCGTAGGAAAAAGTCTGACTCATTTTTCACTCTACCCAAGCCGCAGAAAAAAAAACGACCTGGGGTAGGACTGTCCCGCCTCCCTCCCTCACTCGCACCGATAAATTTAATCCCGCTTCCTGCGCTCTGTACGGGACAGAAAATTTTCGGTAACCGGCTGGAGAAATTTTCCGCCCGGCAGGGGTCCACTTTATTCGGGAGCATTCTTTCTTGTGTGTCTTTTCTTCGAATAATAAAGCGAGCCAAGGACTTCCTGGCTGCCGTCGAACCGGACCTAGGGATTGGAAACATAAAATGCATAGCTGGAAGTCGTGACGGCGAGGGAATGAACCTCAAATAAAATTAGGGATCGCTTCCCCCCCTTGGCCTTTCGGCTGCACGGAGGGAAAGGGGTTGCGCGGAACTTGGAAAATATTATGTTCCTTGGCTGCGATCTACCCCCGAGGGACGACGGGAGGTGGAGGGACCGTACATAGCAGAACCGAAAAAACCGTCCTCATAAATTTATTGCTTCCCCGAAAATAAGCCGGAAAATAGGGAAAAAGCAATGTTCTTGGCCTTGGCCATTCCGGAAAGTTCGAACCGCTCGCGAGACGAGTATGTGAATGTGTTCATGTCCTTGAGGTATTGTTCGGACCGGAAAGCAGTCGGCAGCCATCTGGCGGGCTTAGAGGTATAAGTACTTATGGTAGGTTTTATTTTTCTTCAATTGAGGGAAAAGCGATTCAGCCAAAAACTCGGTCTGGAAGCTGCTTTTGTTTTTAAGCTGCTGAGTTGTGTTTTGGCAATTTAGCGATTTTTTTCTGTTTGGTTTGGGAAGGGTTCAACTTTTCCAGGCGAGAAGATACTGCTCGTTACTTAGGATGATTTCGCTCGTTTTGCAGATGAAAGTCGAAATGGATTTTCGGAAAGCTTTGTTTGTTGTTTATGCCATTGGGGTTGATTGATATTTTTCCTTTCATTCATAGAACATCTTTCCAGAACAATTTCGATTGACTGAAACCTCAATTTACTCAGTATGGTAGGAGTTGTTGTCACCAGTTTTCATAAGTTGGTTAACTTCAAAATTTAACAACATAATTATAAGAACATAAGCTTTACTTTTACCTTTATGTTATTGCCGAAAAATCATAAAACGAACTCTCATCTTATTTTATGAATTCATGACTATTATTCATGGTTTCAGGAATGAAATGACAGATGGGAGTCATAAACATAGAAAGTCTTGTTTTTCCTCTAATCTTGAGGTGTGTAATCAACTGCATTAGTCAAGAGTCTAAGCAAGAATAGCTGTAGCGTTGTAAGTATATCCACCATGTACTATAACAGCTCTCCACATCCAAACTGGTTTTACATTCAGAGTCGATAAAGTAGATTTTCCAGATTTTTGCATAACTCGAGAACTAATAAAGAAAATGGAACCAAATTTGGTATGTGGGGATTTTGAAAGCAATAAATGTTTCTATGGTAGTTAAAGATCCCTCTCTCTCTGTTAGAAAAGTGGAAGGGGGGGGGGGGGCGTCCTTACAGATGAAACACAAGTTTCTGCATAACTCGAGAGCTAATCAGGTAAATGGAACCAAATTTGGCAAGTAGAGGTTTTTGAAGGCAAAACGTTTTTCAATGATGGTTTGAGACCCCTCCGTAAGAGGGGGGCTCCCATTCAAATGAAACACGAATTTCTGCATAGCTTGAGAACTAATCAAGCATATGAAACCAAACTTGGCATGTGGAATTTAACATGCGGGTTGCGATTTTCAATAAATCCGGCCAGTTCATCTGCTTCGCTGACGATGTGGACATTGTCGGCAAAACGTTCCAGGTGATAGCTGACCAAGCTGAAACGTGAAGCGAAAAAGGTTGGATTGAAGGTGAATGCGTCGAAGACTAAGTATCGGTTGGCTGGAGGAACCGATTGCGATAGAGCTCGCGAAGGCAGAACTGTGACAATCGAAGGAGATGAATTCGAGGTGGTGGATTGGTTTCTGTATCTCGGATCATTGGTTACGTCAGATATCAACTGCAGCAAGATTTTGAGGTCTGGTAAACTTCACCCCCGTACAAAGTGTACCATGTATAAAACGCTGGTAAGACTGGTAGTTGTCTACGGGCAGGAGACGTGGACACTGCTCCGAAGAGCTCTGGGCAACGACGGCTATGTATGTGAAAACTGCGGAGGAGAAGGATAAACCACGAGCTGGGGCAGCTCTATGGCAAACACAGTATCCAGAAAGTCGTTAAAGATGGAAAGAGAATGCCTCGAATCCGTCCGGTGCAAGACGCAGATAAGCGCAGCAAGCTAGGTGGTTAAACCAAGTAGAGCAAGACATTTCAGGAACTGGAGACAAGCAGCCCTTAACCCAGTTTTATCAAGAAATATCGAGACGCAGGTGCGGTCCTAATCGAAAAAATGGTTTGGTCGAAAATTGGGACCTAAAATGATTCAATGGATCTACAAGGTTATTGTGAGATCCAGGATTGTTTATGCCCGTTTGGTGGCCCGAAACAAAACAGAACACGGCCCAAAAAAAGCTTGAAAAAATTACAACGCTTGGCCTACATGGTCATAACAGCAGTAATGCACAGTACACCATCCAAAGCCATAGATGCAATTATTTATAAGCTCCACTTCATCAGTATGTACAAATAGAAGCTGAAAAGAGCGCATTAAGGCTGCGTAAAACTAATATACTTTTAGAGAGAAATTTTTCAGGGCATCTTAGTATACTAAAAGATTTTCGTATCATCATTGGTAGTTATGAACGTTTGACGGGATGAAAAAAGGTCTGGATATACCATACAAAATGGTTGAAACTAACCGCCAGATATGGGAATCCGGAGGGCCAAAAATCTCACCAGGATCGACTTTTTTCTATACTGATGTCTCAATAATTTATGATCAAACTGGAGCAGGAATTACAGGCTTAGGGGTAATATCTCAATTCCAATGGGAAACTGGACCACTGTTTTCCTTGCAGAAATATTAGAATGTGTATCTATAAGCTTGAAGCGACATTATGGATTTGCATACTCTCAGACAGTCAGGCGGCTTTGAATGTTCTAAAATCGTTCACATGTCAATGAAAATTTGTTTTGGGAATTCAAAAAATGGCTGACACAACTGGCAGACAAAAATCAGGTTCACTTGTACCTGGTACCAGGCTATTATAGAATAGAAGGAAAACTTAATTCAAAGGACCCGACCCATACCTAATTGTGTAATACAAATGGAGTTTAAAAATTTGCTTCATGACTTTGTACCATTTCTAAATAATACAGAATATCAGCCCTTCGCCGAATATTCCCAATCGTGTTTGCTTCTCCGACTTCAGCAGTTCCGTTCATTTTGATTTATCCTTGAAGCAGGAGCTTTATGGAATCCCGGAGCATCATCTTATATTTGCTGCTAAGTTTGGCCAAGTTGATTCCACTAAATCGTTTTACACTGACGGAACATTGATAGAGGAGTCCACAGGCTTTGGTATATCTAATGAAATGCATTGCGCCAATCGTAAACTTCAAGCTTCTTGTTCCGTATATGTTGCTGAATTAGCGGCAATACACTTTACGCTAGAAATTGTTGCCTCATTAAAACCGGATCAGTACTTCATTTTCACGGATAGTCTCAGTTCTATAGAGGCCGGTAAGGCACTGCTCGTATTTTCTCATGAAAATACAGGATCTTCTAAGCGCTTTATTTTTGCGTTATTTTATCATCACCATTGTATAGGCCCCTTCTCATTGTTCAATTCTGGTCAATGAGAAAGCGGACTCGCTCGCAAAGCTGGGCGCTATAGAAGGCGATATTTACGATCGATAAATTGCCTTTAATGATTTTTTTACTCGTCATCTGGTACACGGAAAAAAATCCGTGCCCGGATCCGTGAACTGCAGTCATGAATTCGAGAACAAGCAAAAATACACCGTGAACTGAATCACGTAATCATGAACAAAATCACGTTTTTTGGTAAAAATCCTGAATTCGTGAACTAGTTCACGGTCCGTTTTCATTTTCGTGAACGCTTTTGTTTCTGTGTAGTATAAATAGACTAAAGGAGATTTGGGCCGATGGCAGTATTCTATCATCCCAAAGGTGTCGAAGAAATCTTGGTCTTGGGGATTGGATGTGGGTCGAGACTTCATTCGTGTGATGTTTTGCCTTATGTCCAATCATTTTGCTTTAAGCGCTCATTTGTTCCGTGTTGGGCTGGGAGACAGCAATCTCTGAGAATGTGGACAAGGTTACCAGGTCGCAGATGCGAAATGTTTCGAGGATGTTGGCTTTATTCCTCTCTGTTTGACTTGATCAAGCTTTAATAAACCACTGATTGTCCTCATCATACCATTGCATAAAGGGCCAAAAACGGGTTGGATGGATCGATAGGCATTATCACTTATACGTTTCTGTAGTGATATAAAGACAATAAGATTGTTGGTGAAAAACGATAGCTATCTGACATGAGGAAGGGCGGGCAGAAGAGCCCGCCCTCTATACAGAAAACTGTCAGCAATGATGAGTTAGCATTCCCAATCTGCCTATTTAGAGTGCCCTGATGGTCCCTCCTGTTTCCTTGTATTAGCATTAAATGTTTATAAAATATTGCTTAAGCCGGTCAGTTCAGCGTTAGGGCGCATGTATCGTTAGTGTGGTGGGCAAAAACCAAAGAAGCTACTGTAGAAGCATTGCTATAGCTGCATGCATTGCTATAACTAGAGCTTTGCGCAACACACCATCGAAAGCACTAGATACAATTCTTAATCTGCTGTCGTTGCATGAATATGTGCAGTTAGTTTATTATTAGCATCATCGATAATCGACCGGGTGATAACTATGAAAGGAGAATGAATGAAACCGGAGGACAAGTATGACGTTCCCTACAAAGTATGCGGAACATCGCCAAGGTTCAATCATATTTTTCACAGTTGGCCAAACAATTGGATCGGAAACTGGGGCAGGAATCTATTGTCCTGGGATCAAAATGTCAGTGGCTATGACAGTGGCCAGTTTTCTTTGATATACTAGAAAGCGTGAGTTTGCTTAAAAAAAAGTACAGGTATGCAAATAGGCGTAATTTTTCGGACAGGCAGCTTTCAAATCATTATGCGTTTATAACTGAACATCGAAAATTTCTCGTTGTTACTGTGTCAAACAAACTAGGTAAACATGTATTGTGTTCCGGAACACCGTGGCATTGAAGGGAATGAAAGAGCATACGAAAATTTCTTTCGTCAAAAGTGGAGTCACTCAAATTTGAGTAAATGTAACTGGGATTGACAAGTTGACAAACCAAAAACATCCATCTGATTTGAGTCGATTTTTGAGTAGAGTTTCACTTTTGACAAGAGTGAGTCAAAAATGACTCAAAACTGAGTTTAAACGGCTGGCCGTGCAGTTTATTTCAGCCATTCTGCGGTATGTCAAACTGTACTTTAAAAATGGAAATTAAATGCTTGGAAGAACAAAAGGTGGTAACCGATTGGTTGGCTGTCAGAAAGTGTAACCAGTCAAAAAGATTTCAAGCTGAACAATGCATTAGGTCCTAAGTAACATTGAGAGACTCTCTTTATCGACTTATAAATATTGATTCCATTTCTTCTTTCTATCATGTAGATGGAAATCTCGTGTTTTGGCCGGATAAAGCTTCGTCGCATTATGCGAGAAACACACAAGCCTTCATTCCAGCCAAAACATCCCGTATGTACCAAAAAAACCCAGTCTCGCCCGATTGAAGATTTCTTTGGATATTTGAGTTTGCTGGTATACGAAAACAACTTGAGAGCGAAAGACTGTCAACAACTGATTAATAGAATCAAAAGATGCATTCGCCATACCGATAAAGAAGCTGACGAATTTTACACCAACTTATCCAGTGGTTGGCAGCACCCTCTCAAAATCCATTGAAACTTTGTGGGTGTGTAGACGATGTCTTTTCAAGCAACTTTGCATACCTTGTTTTTTTTTAATTTATGTAGACTACCATTTGAAAAGGGCTTAAGTTTTTTTTGGTAGATTTTTTTTAAATCAACAGAACTCAAAAAGGAAAAGACTTACAAAAAAGTGATGCGTGGGTGACTTTTAGATTGTAAAATCGATTCTTACATGCTGAATTTTTTTTTTTAATTTATGGTCAACTGGCAAAAAATGGCTATAGAATTGGACGATTTTTTTAATAAAGGCAATATCATTGCCTAAAAGTTCGCCATACATTGCAAGACGGGCACTTTTAAGGAGAAAAAGTTTTTCTCACAACAACTTTTTCATGTCCTTTTTTTACCGTGTATCCTGTAAACTCGTCTAGATATGCCTTCAAAACCCCTATAGAATCCAATAAAATTAAGTAGTCATAAAGAATTGAATGTTTTGAACATTTGGTAATAAACAATAATCATGTAGACTAACATTGAAAAAGGGTCAAAAACATTAAATTTCCCTTGACAGCAGCAAAACACAACCAAAAGTGCACTGAAAATTTATTTTCGTAAAGTAGCTTTCACGCGTTTCGTAAACATGGATTTTGTACATAGAACAAGTGTCTCGTTTATTGTAAAAAACATTCATAATGCTTTTTATCCGATGAAATGCTATCATTACACCTTTTTGTAAAATGCACAAAATGAACTTCGTGTTGACCAGCCCATCGCTGCTTCTCTGTTATACCGCACTCATGCACGATGCTGTTTCTGCTGGTATGGGCGGGAATAATTTATCTAACTAAAAATTAAAATTAAAGCGCTGTCGAGAGCTATAACTTCATGCTCATTAATCAAACATGTTCTCACGAGTCAGCGTGGCATAGTGAGATCAACCATGGTTTCAGAATCAGTACTTTCTAAATATTCAGGTTCGAAACATGTCAGAAACATTAAAAAACGCTGGACAACTCCACGTGGTTACGCTTTTTTGTCAATTACATTTTGAGTCGATAAAGAAGATCTGTCAGAGTCACCACCAGAGAGACGTTTCTTTTTTATATGTGACCAAATATTCGTAGCTCTTTGTATTGTTTTCGTAAAATGTACGAATGTTCATTCTGTGTCAACAAAAGCTTCGTGCTTTTGACAGTTGCTCTTAAAAAAAAAAAAAAATCCCTAAAAGTGCCCATCTTGCATGGCGAACTTTTGGACAATTATATTGCATATATTAAGAAAAACTTCCATCCAATTCCAAGATAGTCATTTCTTGCAAATTGGCTTTAAATTTTAAAATATTTTTTTAGCGTGTAAGAATCGATTTGACAATTTTTTAGCACGATTTTCTAAAAGTCACTTTTTCATAAATTTTTTGTAAATCCCCTTTTTTAGTTATGTTGATTTAAAAAAATTGATCAAAAAACTTAAGCCCTTTTCAAATGGCAGTCTAAAAAAAAACAAAGTATGCAAAGTTGCTTGAAAAAACATAGTCTACACACCCACAAAGTTTCATTGGATTCTGAGAGGGTGCTGCCAATCACGAAGACGAGTTGGCGTGAAATGCGTCAGCTGTACAACGCTCCTGTTCAAACAACCAGTTTTCCTTTCTACAAACAAGTTTTTTTGTTATGGCCCTTAAAGAAAATTCTCATTTTTTAGCTATACCCTGTTACAATTGCTTAGTAACAGGGCACAGTCCGAGCAGATATCATTTGAAAAACATTGGTCGGGTGCAGAATGATATATGCCGGTTCTGTAATCTAGAAAGCGAAACATCGGAGCATCTGCTTTGCAGCTGTAGTGGATTGTATAGGCTTACCTTACCTTACCAATCAGACTAAGGCCGACGTGGCCTCTGCTGTACACAGAAGTTGTCTCCATTCTATTCGGTCCATGGCTGTCACTCGCCAGCCTCGCTGTTTGCGGAGGGTCCGCAGGTCGCCTTGTATTTGATCGATCCACCTTGCTCGTTGCGCGCCTCTTCTTCTTGTACCTGTCGGTTCGTTATCAAGAACCATTTTAACAGGGCTGTCGTTCGACATTCTTACGACATGCCCAGCCCATCGTAGTCGACCGATTTTTGCAATGTGTACGATGGGAGGTTCTCCCAGCAACTGGTGCAATTCGTGGTTCATTCGCCTCCTCCACGTTCCGTCTTCCATCTGCACTCCACCGTAGATGGTACGCAGCCCCTTCCGTTCAAAGACTCCAAGGGCGCGTTGGTCTTCCTCTAGCAATGTCCATGTTTCGTGGCCGTAGAGAACTACCGGTCTAATTAATGTCCTGTAGATGGTCAACTTTGTGTTTCGGCGAACTTTGTTCGATCTTAGCGTCCTTCGGAGTCCAAAGTAGGCACGATTGCCAGCTATAATGCGTCTTTTTATTTCTCTGCTGGTGTCGTTATCGGCGGTCACCAATGAGCCCAGATACACGAATTCGTCTACTACCTCGATTTCATCACCGTCGATCTGAACTCGTGCTAGGAGGCTAACAATGTCTTCTCGTGAGCCTCTTCCCTTCATGTATTTTGTTTTTACACCCTCCAGTGCAATGTTAAACAACAAACACGACAATCCATCACCTAGCCGTAACCCTCTCGGAGATTCGAAGGGACTCGAGAGCGTCCCTGATACTCAGACGACACACATCACTCAATCCGGCATCGTTGCTTTGATCAACCGCGTCAGTTTTTCCGGAAATCCATATTCGTGCATGATTTGCCATAGCTGGAAAAGATTATGCGTGGGCGTGTTGTATTCGTGACATTTTTTGCAGCACTTGCCGAATCGCGAAAATCTGGTCCAGTAGTAGCGCAGGCACCCATGAATCCGCTTGGTATTGCCCCAAGAACTCCTTTGCAATTGGTGACAGGCGGCGGCATAGTCATTTGGGAGAGGATTGTATAGGCGCAGATCACAATTTATTGGTAGTAGTTGTGATAGCCTAATGAGATTTGGTCTGCCAATCCTGGTAAGGTTCATAAGGTTCATAAAAGTAACTAAGAAATGGAACAAGGATAATAAGATCGTTGTGGTGCCGCGTGACATCAATCCTCAAAATTGTCCAGAACTCCGAGCGATTTTGAACTGTGAAAGGAATTGTTAAAGCTGATTGTCGGAAAGTGGGAGGAGAGTAAAAATCAGTTCAAGAGTTCAAAGAGAGTGACGTCAATGGCAGGAGTTAAATCAAAGGACGTGGATATGAATTTAAATGTCTGAGTGCGGGAGATGTAAAGAATGTACTTGAGGAAAACGAAGATTGAGAATGAAATATGTCGGGCTCATATTATCAGTAGAATGATAGAAAATTTGAATCCGGACACGCTTCAATCCAGACACCCAAAATTAGAAAAGCGAGTTCCTGCCTGAAAAACTCTGACCCCAACTAACTGATTTAACTAAGTATAGCACAGCATCTTCGCCAACTAAACTACGCAAGACCACCCTCGGATTCCTCATTATCCTCAGCAAGAAGAAGAAAAAAAACCCCGAACCTTCCAGGAAAGTCAATTTCACTAAAGCACGTTCCCAAAACGCAAAAGAAAAACAGAGTTCCGAGGTGCTTCGCAGAGAATCTCGCCGTAAA
>JASCZW010011862.1:0-30555 GCA_034211315.2 Aedes japonicus
TGGTTAGTGTAGGTTTGCCAGTAATTTTATGTTTGTATTTAGTATAAAAACTCAACCGTATAGAGGTAAAAATGATACTAAACTTATGATTTTATACTGAAATCGTGTATGTTTTAAGCTCTAGCTCGAACATGTGTTAAGATCTTTAGCTGAAATATTAAACTGGAGTACTTTTTGAATGGGCCATATGTTATAATATGATAAGATGGGGTGTGGAGGTAGATCTTCAATTATTATTGTATGGATTGACTCGTTTTTCCTAAGTCTTCCTCCCCTTACTGTGTTGCATGAATAATGGACCTTCCGTAACGGATAAATGAAGTACGGAGGAAATGCCATACAGCGCGACGTTCTGCAAGTACCATAAACGGTCGTGACAGGGATATCGTGGACGATCTTGAAAAAGCTCCTCCCTCCAAGACGTCCTGAACTCGGTTTAGGCCATTGATCATCTCGATCGGACGTATGACTGATACGGATCGCGCAGCAGGACGGATACCCGGAAGAATTTCGCTCTCTACAAAGGAATTTAAAATGCAAGGAAGAACAAGTTAAACCTCTTCCTAAATCAAGTACACTGTACAAGCTTACTCCATGGATAGATAATCGAGGGATAATGCGGATGAAGACACGTATCGCCGCGTGCCAATTAGCCACTGAGGATGCAAAAAATCCGATCATCCTCCCAAGAAAACACCACCTCACCACTCTAATAATACATTACTACCACTGTTGCGGGGGCGAAACAATTAATACCGGGTTCTCAGCAGCTCACAAAAAAACCAAATTGTGGTTAAGTGCAGCTTTAAACTGCAAATGTAATTTATTAAACATTTTATTATTAAATTCGGTCTTTGTTCACTTACACTTTCGGTGTTCTTTATATGAATGCCCTGCTTTGTTGTTTTAGTCTGTCTTTGTGTTTAACTGTAATAAAGTTTAAAGTTTTCAATCGGTTCTAACATTACAACTAGATTTTAAGTGAACAACTTACTGTGTTTGTGGATATTTTAATTATTCGATGAAATTAACATTAAGCACTAATTTAAGGTCCAACTTCTAAGTTCAACGATCAGAAACTAACCACTCTGTTATCTTCGAAAACAATGGGTTTTTTTCCCACTCATTCCCTGTACTATCCTTTGTCATCTATCGCTTACACCGTTGACAGCCGTCGCCGTAGTCCAATCGGGTAACACTGTGGAACGCTATCCTGCGTCAGTGCGCCCAGCGGCAACATCATCCCCCCCGTAACACTGGCCACCGGTCCCAGTTTTACCACCATCTAGGTCCAGGATAGCCAGTTTTGCGACGGGCCTACGCAACAATCCCCTCGCAGTTCTCACGACAGCCTGACGGATTCTTCCGTCACCCCCAGGTACAACCTCCATCACCCGTCCTCTAATCCAACTATTCCTCTTGTCGTCCTCCGCAATCAGCACCAGGTCACCGGTAGCGATTGCCTTCACTTCCCCGAACCATTTCGTTCTCCGGGTTAGGGTTGGCAGCATCTCTCGAATCCATCGCCTCCAAAAACAGTCAAGTTGATGGTTGATCATGTTCCAGGAGTTCTTCATAGCTAACGAGCTATCGATCGGCTCTGCCACCGGTTGTCGAACGCCACTCGAGCTTCCTAGCAGGAAATGGTTTGGAGTCAGTGCTTCGCTTTCCTCCGCGTCCAGAGGCAGGTACGTGAGTGGGCGACTGTTGACGATCGACTCTGCTTCGATTACCAACGTGTTCAGGGATTCGTCGTCAAGCTTCCGGTCATTGTTGTAGGCACCCATCATCGCCTGTTTGACGGAACGTACCATACGTTCCCATGCACCCCCATGTGGGGCGACGAGGGAGGAATGAAGAGCCATCTTGTTGTTGTATTAGTCAGGGTTGCGGCAAGACCTAGCTGAACCTGTCTCATCAGCACTCGCTCCGCGCCATGGAAATTTGTGCCGTTATCCGTGTGGATTTCGGCTGGAGCTCCACGACGACCCACGAAGCGACGAATGCTCTTAATGCAAGAATCCGTTGACAAACTGTGCACCACCTCGCAATGCACTGCTCGAACAGTGAGACAAGTGAACAGCGCTATCCACCTTTTTGCGGTGCTGCGGCCCACCTTCACCAACAAGGGTCCAAACAAATCCAGGCCAACATAGGTAAATGGTCTGGCAAAAGAAGCTAGGCGGGCGGGAGGAAGTGAAGCCATCTTCGGTACTTGAGGAACAGCTTTGCGTACTTTGCAAATGGTACACCCATTGACGATTATCCGAACAACTGTTCTGAGTCGAGACACATGATACCGCTGCCGTATTTCATTTACTACGGTTTCTGAGTTGGCGTGCAGAAACTTTCGATGAAAGGCGTCCACGATCAGAAACGTCACCCGATGATATCTGGGAAGGATCGCTGGAAATTTTGCGTCATTATCCACATTTTCAGCTGCTTGTATTCGCCCGTCCACTCTTAAAACTCCGAAATCGTCAACAAACGGCGTCAGTTGATATAATGCACAGTGCTTGCTCAGGCCTTCCTTCGGTATGCACGATGAATTTTGGTTGCTTGAAAGCATCGCAAGTTCTCCAGGGTAAGCCTGCCATTGTGCCATCCGAATCAAGGTGGTTTCTGCCTGTCGTAGCTCCTTTTGAGTGAGGTAACCAGTATTCTTCTCTTCACCGTAAATCTTCCGCTTTAGATTACCCATGTACCGATGCACATATGCCGTTGCTCGATGTAGGCGTTCCCATTTGGAGAAACGTTCGCAATCCACTACTGATAGGGGTACTGCGGTTTCGGCGTGAACGTTACAGACACGTAACTCTTCCTCGACGTTCTTTTGGGGAATTTTCTGGTTCGGCCACTCTTCCTCGGGTTTCTGTAGAAATGATGGTCCTTGAAACCAGACTCCTCCTACTTCCAGGGATGGGCCGCTTCCCCATTTGGTGGCATGATCTGCTGGATTCTGCTTTGACGGTACCCACCGCCACTCGTTCACCTCAGTCTGCTCCAATATTTCGCCAATCCTGCAGGAAACATATTGTTTGTACAACCGGGGATCTGCTCTCAACCAAGCGAGCACCGTCGATGAGTCTGACCACAAATATCGCTCGGTGACGTTCACTGTATGGGATTCCAGAATGAAGCGCATTAAGCGGGTCCCGAGCGTGGCAGCCTGCAACTCCATTCGCGGTATTGAAAGAGGTTTCAGCGGCGCCACCTTCGTTTTCGCTGTCACCAACGCACATCGTGGCATTCCGTCGTCGTTAATAACTCGAAAATACGCCACTGCTGCGTATGCCACTTCGCTTGCGTCCACAAACACGTGCAATTGTAGTTGACGATAGCTCTGCGTGGTGGCGTGTGGGAAATAGCATCGGGGGATCTTTATGGTCGATATTTGTTTTAGCAGGACCGTCCAGCTCCGCCAACGTTCCCAATGATCTTCGTTTATCTCTTGATCCCACTGTATCCCAGCGCGCCAAATATCTTGCAGCAGTATCTTTCCATGGACCATGAGAAAGCTTAACAGCCCAAGCGGATCGAAGAAGCTCATCAAGCATCGCAAGACTTGCCTTTTTGTAGGGCGATCATCACTGTTCACGAATTGCTGTACATCGTTTTTGAGTTGGGCGCAATAGCTTAGAGCGTCTTCATCCGTCAGCCATAGCATGCCAAGCACTCGTCCGTATGCCGTACTTTTGTCCAGAAATAGGTGTCGGGTGCTAGCATCCGTATCATATCCCAAGCGCTGTTCCACGTATCTACTATTCGATTGCCAGTTTCGCAACTGGAAACCTCCTCTGCTATGGATCAGCTTTACTTGCTCCGCTATCTCAGCTGCTTCTGCTTCCGTGCCGAAACTGTCTAGGTAATCGTCGACGTAGTGATTAGATATGATTCCTTCTACGGCTCTCGGAAAATCGCCGGCGAATTCTGTGGCGTTTCTATTTTTGACATACTGCGCCGATGTTGGGGAGCAGGTAGCTCCAAATGTGGCCACATCCATGACGTAGACCTCCGGTAGAGCTGTCGGATCCTTGCGAAATAGGAAACACAGCGAATATCGATCCGTTCCACTTATCAAAATTTGATGGAACATCTCCTTAATATCGGCGGTGGCTGCCACTGCGTACTGACGGAATCTTGACAACACGGCGGGTAACGACGTAAGTTGATCCGGACCTTTGAGAAGCATTGAATTTAGAGAAATCCCGTTGACTGTTGCGGCGGCATCCCAGATGAGACGTATCTTCTCTGGTTTCTTCGGATTCGTTACCGCTCCAAGTGGTAAGTACCAGACCCGTTTGGGATTCGCTGTCTTCAGTTCGTCCTTTCTGGCTCGGTGTGCGTAGCCCTTCAGCTCGTATTCTCCTATCTGCCGGTGAATATTTTCCTTCAACAACGGATTCCTCTCCATCCGACGCTCCAGGCATTCCAGTCTTCGTAAAGCCATTCCGTAGCTATCCGGAAGTTCAATTTCATCGTACTTCCACAACAATCCGGTCTCAAATCGATCGCCCACGCGTACAGTGGTCTTCTCAAGAATTTGCTGGGCTCTTCTATCTTCGGCAGAGAGCAATTCAGATACCGGTTTGGTACCGACATCCTCGAGGGAGAAATAATCTTTCACCAATTCATGCAAGACACGGTCATGGTCGCAATCACAAGCGTGAAAATTGAGGGTATGCGACAAGGGAGAGCCACTACCTCCGTATACGCACCAGCCAAGACGAGTCTTCATGGCGACCGGTTCGTTGATGTCACCCTCTCTCACCTTCAACGGAATGGTATATCGAACATTATTAACACCTATCAGCAACTGAGGGACTGCGTTTTCGTAGCCGGAAATTGGTAGGCCTCTGAGGTGCTTGAATTTGTCCGCAACGTTGTTGATTCGCATTGTTTGTCCAGGCAGAGCGAGTTTCTTCACGGTGCGAACATCGTCTAGCGTGTGATGCTTTCCATCGTTAAGTCCTGATACCTCGAGCTGTAGCTGTTTCGAGTCTGCTTCGATTCTAGACACATTGCCCGTCCAGGTTAGGCACAGTGGTGCTGATTTTCCACTGACACCGATCTTGTTCGCGAGCTCCTCTTCCACGAGCGTGAGGGATGACCCATCATCCAGAAAGGCGAATGCTTTGACCGTTTTCTTTGGCCCGTAAAGCGTAACGGGAATAATGCGAAATAGAAGCGATTGATTCGGCATTCGATGCGCATGATTTCCAGCAGATTCCATGTTCGGCGTTTTCGGTCCACAGTTCGGTTGATTACTGCGATTCGAATGCAGTAGCGGGTGATGGCGAAACGTGCATCCATTGATTCCACACTGGGTAGCATTGCGACAACTCCTTCTGCCGTGCGCATTTAAGCAGCTGCGACAAAGTTCATTAGTTTGCGCTGTCTTCCAACGATTATCGACGGAGAGCGCTTTGAAGCTATCACAGTCCCGAACGCGATGTCCTTTCCCTTTACAAACACTACACAGCTTATCTTCCTCTTTCGGCAGCTCATGCTTACCTACGTGTGTGTTGATTGTCCCCTTGTTTTTCGCCTTCATCCTATCCGCACCTTTTCCGAAACCTCCGGTGTACTGGGTCACTTTGCTTGCTGAAATCACAACGCCGTTCATGAATTCTCCGAAGGTCTTTAGATTCACTTCCGAATACCGCTGCATGAAATTTGCCCACTCCATCTTCACATGTGCGGGCAACTTTTCCACCAGCTCCATTAACAAACACGGATTCGTCAGATGCGACTGCTGTCCCGCTGCTTCTAGGTGATCACACAAGCTTTGCACCGCCATTCCAAATTCGATGAGGGTTTCGAGACGTTCCGCCTTCGGTGCTGGAGTCGACCGCACCTTATCTAGCAACGCACCGATCAGTAGTTCTGGACGTCCGTAGAGGAGCTGAAGAGTGTTGATCACTTGTGGAACTGATTCCGGGAGCATGAGACTGCTTCTGACTGCTTCATACGCTGCACCTTTCAGACACCGTTGCAGCCTGGTTAGATTTTCGACACTTGAATAACCACACGCGACGTTTGAGTTCACAAAAGCACTTATAAAGATTGGCCAGTCCGCGGGATCACCGGCGAAAGGGGGCAAATCGCGAGGCATAATCTGTCGTGCGGCTAACTGCGAGGGGGAAGGTACAAAATGTGGCACATTTGGTACCAAATAAGTGGGAGGTACACTTGTCGTCGGCATACTGGTTGCCGGAAGAGTGGGAGCATTTGGTTGCATCTCGTTAAGGTTGGGATTATGATCTGCCCTTGAGGCCCATGGAGTTTGATTCCTCTCCAAAAGTGAAGGGAGAGGAACGGTTGGAGCATGATAGCCTTGTGTAACAGGCTTACTCCCAAGTAGGTTTGTTTGAGCTGGGTAAAGAGGACTAATTGGCCCTAAATTCTCTAGCTTCTCTTGACATAAGTTCAGGCTCGGTTGAGCAACATTTGCATCAACCGTATGGTTATGTGGTGGCTTACCTGATGGCATTACGGGGGGTGCAGAGGGGATAGGGATACCGGACCGATGTCTCATGTTACCTTCTACGAACCGTTCGGAAATCTTCGGACCGGTTTTCGGAATTGCGCCTGTACTGCTTTGCTGGATCACTTCGATGTGTTGTCGATCCGCTGGTGGATGAATTTGTTGTCTCTGCTGGGCTGAATAATTTCCCATCGCTGTCGAACGCGCACCTTGCTCCATGGCCGATGATGCTCCTACTTCAAACGTTCCTGCAGAGGTTACTCCCTCAGTGAGCACTACTCCTTCAAACACTTCCCCAGCGGGAATTCCTCCTACAGCACCTTCCGATGAATGGCGGCTCACCCAACGCGTCACTCGATCCAAGCTGGCACGACGACTCACGCGGCTGTGGTTGCTCCCATTCTCCCTTTCTTCCTCCAGCTGTTCGAGCAGATTGTATTTTTCCTGCATCATCTTTCGGTCCAACTCGATGGCTTTTTTCTCTGCCTCCAACGTGCGCTTCTGTAATTCACGCTCTTCTTCCAGTTTCCGTAGCCTCAGGGCAATACGAGCCGACCTCCCACTAGATTGTGAGGTTACACTCACCGGCATACAATTTTTGCAAGTCCATGCTCGTTCTGCGACCGACTCCGTCACTCCCGCACAGCGCATGTGCCACCAGCTATCGCACTGGTCACACTGGACAAAATTATCGTAGGTTACGGGGCGCGAGCAGTTAACACAGCCTCCCGAATGATTCATGTCCGGCGTGCGAGATGACTCGTCATTGGCGATGGTCTGATTCGAGCGACTCAAGCTCATTTCGAACCACGAAAGTTTTAAAGGATGTTGCGGGGGCGAAACAATTAATACCGGGTTCTCAGCAGCTCACAAAAAAACCAAATTGTGGTTAAGTGCAGCTTTAAACTGCAAATGTAATTTATTAAACATTTTATTATTAAATTCGGTCTTTGTTCACTTACACTTTCGGTGTTCTTTATATGAATGCCCTGCTTTGTTGTTTTAGTCTGTCTTTGTGTTTAACTGTAATAAAGTTTAAAGTTTTCAATCGGTTCTAACATTACAACTAGATTTTAAGTGAACGACTTACTGTGTTTGTGGATATTTTAATTATTCGATCAAATTCACATTAAGCACTAATTTAAGGTCCAACTTCTAAGTTCAACGATCAGAAACTAACCACTCTGTTATCTTCGAAAACAATGGGTTTTTTTCCCACTCATTCCCTGTACTATCCTTTGTCATCTATCGCTTACACCGTTGACAGCCGTCGCCGTAGTCCAATCGGGTAACACTGCGGAACGCTATCCTGCGTCGGTGCGCCCAGCGGCAACAACCACAATAAGTACCACCACCAAAACCACGAAACAGTGATTAACGAGATACGCCAGAAGTATCAAATTGCGCGTTTACGCACATGCTACAACCAAGTACGTCGGAATTGCCAAAAATGTAAGAACGAGCGAGCAGTACCGAACATCCCGTTTATGGCTGACTTGCCACCCGGACGCCTAGAAGCATTTTCTCGGCCATTCACTCATACGGGCATTGACTACTTCGGTCCCATTGAAGTTGTTGTCGGTAGAAGACATGAAAAGCGCTGGGGAATTTTGGCAACCTGCTTGACCACCAGAGCAGTACATATTGAGCTCCTCAATTCGCTCAACACCGATTCATGCATAATGGCAATCCGGAATTTTGCCGCTCGTCGGCCAACCTCGCAAGATCTACAGCGATCGAGGTACCAACTTCGTTGGTGCAAATCGAGAGCTACAAAGGCTTCAGACAATTAGCAACCACGACGAAATAGCGAAAGAGTTCACGACCGAGGAGATCGAGTGGATGTTCAACCCTCCATTGGCACCACACATGGGAGGTAGTTGGGAGCGATTAATACGAACCGTCAAAAATAATGTAATGGCCGTCTGCGGTATCAAGACCTTAACCGATGAAGTTCTACGGAATCTATTGATCGAGATCGAAAACGTGGTCAATTCCCGACCCCTCACGCATGTTCCTGTAGATGACGACTCTGGTCCAGCCCTTACCCCTAACCACTTCCTGGTCGGGTCCTCCAATGGTTCAAAACCCCTAGCCAACATTGATGACTGCGGTTATGCTCTGAAGCAGAACCTGTGCACCTCCCAGATTCTAGCAAACATATATTGGAAACGTTGGGTAAACGATTATCTTCCGGAGATTACACGACGGTCTAAGTGGTTCCACTCAATCAAACCCATTGCTATCGGAGATGTCGTTGTCATTTCGGACCCGAAATCACCAAGAAATTGTTGGCCGAAAGGAAGGGTCATATCTTCGAAGGCCAGCCGAGATGGGCAGACACGATCAGCGACCGTAAGAACAGTGAGCGGAGTTTATGAGGGTCCTGTGGTAAAGTTGGCGATCTTGGACGTTCGGCGCGTTGAACAGTAAGCCAACCGGATGTTTGCGTACCCTGGGGGATTGTTGGCCTAATCCAATTGGCCAGCGCGCGCATCTATCTATATACTGTCTACATCGCTCGCATCCCTGCGAGCGATGAGACAATACGGATGACACCAACATGATCTGGGTGAATAGATCTAAAGAAAAAGACAAACTAAACACATCAAGTAGAGTGAAGTGAGCCAAATAATTGATTTCTTATTTGAACAGTGAGGATTTACTTAGAAGTTAATTAAGTTAAATTCTATCGTTATTAATAGCTATTGTGTGCTTAAAATACATTTCAATCAGAATAGTGTAAGTTTGATTCCCGAAATACTACTTAGCAATCAAATAAAAGTATCGTATATTATCTAGCTTAAAACTATTGCGAGGCCTATTGTCCACTCCACTGTTACCGTATACCGTAGGTGAACTGACACAGTCGGTAAGAGCTAAAGTTAAAACTAAGTTACAAACTAACTTACAAATTATAGGACTTCCCTTATAGGACCTACCGCTACAGCTCATGTGATCCGTGATAAACTATCGTGAAATTAGAAAAAGGGAACTAAACGTAAGTTATTATTATTATCTGTATTTACATCTAGGCATATACCATCGATTGAGAATGATGCATTATGTATAATCTTACAACTACTTACAACTATTTATACACACATTTATTCTAATTATACTCTCCTGAATTTGTATATCTCACAGGAAATTATATTCTCGCTACAACCTGATTAAACGTGTTTTTCTTCTGGTCGAGAATCATAATAACGGAAACATCCCGTTGAAACTAAATTTCAACACTGAGTATTTTAACCATAAAGCACTTATATCTATTATTTATTGTCAACTAAACCATAAATCACCTTTAAAAAATAAAATATAGAACATTGATGCACTTTTTTAAATTTTCGTTAGTAAAAGAGCAAATTCCTTTAAATTCTACTAGAAGCTTATCTTTTGACAGATAGGCCTATTTCGTTGCTACTTACAGACTTCTTCAGTATCGAGTGCTCGAATTGACCCCATCTTTGGTTTTAGCAGAAATTGCTAGGGTTGCATGTTGATAAGAAGGATGTATCAAATTTTCACACATTAATGTAGGCATCGCCAGAGGATTTTGGCATGAAGCCAGCAAACTAATGCTTAGCAAACGTGATAGAATATTGACTAAGAGCTCAAATTATTTGGACCACCAATACGCCTCGGGTCAGAATAACAAAGAGTAAATTTTATTTTCTCGTTTGAATACTATTACTTTTGTGATCCTAACATTTGCTCTAAAGCCCAGTCGGTTCCCACTCAGGGGCAAAAGTAAAAGTTATGAGCAACGCATCATTTCCGAACATTAGTACTAGGGATTTAGAAATATATCCCTGAAAAAAATAGTTTCCTAGAAGTAAAGAAAGGCAAGACCTAGAATTGAGGGCACATCCTGGAAAGTTTAGAAGTAGACTTCTCGAGAAAGAGACATCCTCAAAAAAAACCTTCTCCTATGCACAATTTTTTTTTTGTAGGTTGTGCTAACGTAAGAACTTAGTACACACGAGAGACGCGACGCGAGACAGGACACAACACTTATTGTTCTTACAAAACATAAAAAGGGATTTAAATTTACCTTTTTAGTCGACCGGTTTCGGGCTAGATGTTGCCCATCCAAAGGACAATGTCCGACCTCGTTTTAATCATTTCGTAAAAAATGTAGGGAACAGTAAAGGCCTATTTATACTATACCGTGCCTATTTATACTATACCAATTGCCAACCGGGACCCGGACTATACTAGGACCGGATAATGCATGGTATAGTGTGTGGAGCGCTAAAACATAATTCACCACTGAATTAATAGTGTTTAACGTGAATGTTAGACCAGTAAACCTGCGCGAATATGAGTGTCATTTACTTATCGACTGAGTAAAATTTAACGCAGTTTTGAGTGATCCCAGTTATAGCAGGTTTTTTGTGTATCGAACTAAATTTTAAATTTTTCTATTCCAGATTGCTAATCTGAAATTTATCGTTCCATCTGATGCTTCATTCGACACAATAACAAACGATTGGGTGAAAACTTTCGAAACTCGACAGATGTTGCGAAAATCTTCGAAACAGGATGACTTAACACAAGCGATGCTTGAAATGTTTCCACTATCTACCGCATTCAATGGTCATTTGGTAAATTTTATTGTATTCCTCCATTTTAATAGTTTTGCTTATATACTTCTATCATTCTAGATCGAGTTGGATTTTTTTGCTATGTTTCCAGACTGCACAAATCCTATGGATAAGTGGGATGCGATCGAAGATAAAATTCTCCATAAATTCAACCATCTCTATTCAACCGTTGGCAACCGTATAGCAATACAATAAATTAAATATAAACAAAATAATACTTTTTTTTTTTTTTTGCAGAATTCATTCGTTCGCTGCTGATCATTAAGGAAAAAAATCCATCACGAGGAGCGAAACGAGTAAACAAAGGTCCACAAAAAATCTCAAACATGCTAGAGAGGATCGTCGAGTGGATAAATGTATGTGGCATAAGTTAGATGTATAAAGCTATCACTATGTAGCTATAAAGTTCTATCCCCAGCACAAAAAAAAATTAATATTGCATTGTTCATCAGTTACCAATAGTGTAACGCAAAACACTTTAACCATTAGAATTACCATTAACTCGGTGTGCGTATGTGTCTTATGTATATATATTATGTATCTCAAATATCCTCCAGGTTGAAGACGACATCAAGCAATTTATCGCAGGCTATCGGAACACCAAAAATCCAATCATGATTGTGAAGGCACCATTATACATGGCAGGAGAAACATACATCAGGATTGGAACACGATGTTTTACAACAGGGTCCGAAATCAAAAATGCTTTTTTCAAACTAATTAAAATACACTTATTTGTAAACTGTAAGTTCGAGCCGTCTCTTGCAAACTTTTATTCTTTCTTTACGGCATCTATTTTTAATGTATCAAAACCGTCAACCACTGTGTCTGCTTTTCTACTTCAGATGAAGTAACGGCACGATATATATGTATTATAATGTTGATAATAAAAGATGTTAATCAAATAATAACGAGTAAGCTTCAATATGCAGGTAAAGAAGTGAATGATGAAACATTTGCCTGCATGGTGAAATAAATTCTGAAAAACCCATTTATTTCATACAACAAAATTTTTTTTTACGATGAATTATAACTGGGTACAAACAGTAAGATCTTTAGATTTGCTGAAAATACAGCAATATTTGTTTTTGTATGCTTGCTGGAATTTCAGCTAAATGAAATGTGGTTTGCTGATTAAACAGTTTTACAGATGCCAAATAATCAAGGCAGCGATTTGCTGAACGAGCAGCAAATTTTATTTTGCTGGATCTATTGCTGGAATTACAGCATGTGAAAAACCAGCAAAATTTTGCTGAGTTCCAGCAAAATAAAAGTAGTGTGTGGTATTCTTGACTATGAGCATGGTAGCAAGGACTATTCCGACATTATGGCAAATGTTGGATCAACTATTTTTAATGGTCGTTTTGACCACGATCATAGTCGGTTCAAAACTAGGGGTGCGACACTCATCCATTCATAGTGGATATGTTTGATTTATCCATGATTCTTTTCTTTTTTCACAATAACTCTCATCAATCTAAATCTGGTAAAATAATTTCTGCTACCTTCGATTACTCTCGATTTCATCCGATTTGATCGGATTTCATCCGATATGATCGGATTCCATCCGATAAGGGCGTTGAAGTCACGATTTTGATCAATTATACTTGAACGTGTTCGTTCAAATGGCAGCTACGAAAACATACAGATTTGTTGGTTGATTCTACCAACGCTTATGGTTTGTTTCAATCAAATTTTAGTGTGATTTAAATTGAATTTCTGTTTGAAACAGATATACGAAAACTTTTGAAACAACAAACATTTCCGTTTACATCCATCTCAATTTTTCCTGATTTATGTAGAATTCTGGTTGCAGTTCAAAACCGGAAAAAATCACTCGTGCAAATCAATTTAACTGCTTTTCCATATGGCACAAAAGTGTCGCATCTAGTGCAGCTGTGGAGAAAATCAGATGCGCTGTATAGGGCACTAGATGCGCCACAATTCAAACATAGGGAAATAGAGTAAAATCGTTTGGTGCTAGTGGGTTATTCCGGTTTTCAATCTACAGTTGCGAGTTATGAGAACACGCAAAAAAAACCGCAGTAGAAACTACCATTTCGAGGGTTAAATTAAGCGCAAACACCAACAAGTTTCAGCTGACTATAAATGCGCTTGATTTTACCATGCCTGCGATTAGATCAACTACACGGAGAAAAAAATAAAGTCATATCAATAATATTCCGGTCCCGATCAAGCATATTTGTGCATTGACTTTTATATAATACTTTTTTGAGATTGTTTCACGCATAATAAAATAGATCGAAGAATAATGGAAGCTTCAATTAAACATAATTGATGATCTAATTAGAGCATGAAATAGGGTTGAATCAACCATATTATGCTAACATCAACAATATTCATTGTTGATGATTTGACAGCTCTCTGATTCTCCTGATAAATTCAATAATGTTTATGTTTTATTTGACCTTATTTTGAGGGTTGAACTAATGGTATCGGATGGTTGGTTTAAGCATACACAGAGATTCGTTCAAATGATGTTATGGTTGGTTCCAAAAATCAAAAAAATCGTTAAATTTACGATAAAAGTTCCTATAATGGTGGTATTTTAGTGCAATATGTTCTAATTGGAACATTTTGCACTAAAATACCACCATTATAGGAACGTTCACTCAATTAGCACATATTCTTTGGATATTACGAAATTAAACAACATATAACAATGTTTGAAAATTGGAAATATAATTCTTATCAACATGCGACCCTAGGAGTGGACAGCAAATTCGACTTCTTCATGCTCGATTAATTGTAGCGCATTAATGTCGTACCCGTTAGCTGAAATCAAAATTCATTAAAACTGCTTTAAATAATAGTTACAATTTGCTTACATACCTACAAACTCTTCGATGCCCGCCGCGGATAATCCAAACGATTTCAATAATTCTACCACTTCTTCGTCAACATAAAACTCTTCAACCAGGTCGTCGTCCAAGTCAACCGAGTGATCTGCCACCGCCATGTTATTTTTTTTCCTTCGCTTTGTCGTAGAGTTCGGATGGCAGCCACGAGGCTCAGTAGAGCTGCTATATGCCCTATTTAACCTTCCAATATGAGTGATTCAACGATAAACACGGACTCAAATAATGACATGTATGCTTGATTTAAGCATTTAATGGTTGATGTTCAATAACGTTGATTCAAATGAAATATATGCTTGATGTAAACATCAAATCATTTTCAATCAACCATTTAAATTAACTATGTCAAGAATATCTTCGAAGCTTGGGATAACTATGGCAAAAGTTATATCAATCATGCATCATTTCTGTCCGTGTATGGTGCGGTTGATATCAATATGAGGTCTGTGAACCTAACCACAAACGTTGAAGGTTTTACCATAAACGTAGTAAATTTGACTGAAATTTCATGGTAGTTTTAAAGATAGGCGTAGTCGGGTAAAATGGTAGTTTCTACTACAAGATTTTTTCCCGTGAATATAACAAACATTTAAAAAAAGCGCACTGATGTGAAGGTGTGGCATCTGCTAGAATGTCAAAACACCTTGTCGAAGTTTGCATCACGTCACAAGTCTTTGGCTCAATAGTTTGGCCTGGTATGTGACACTACACCTCTGCCACATCGCAGCGCATTTCCTTTTTTCTGATTGGTCAAGCTGACAGCCAATGTTGCCAATGGACACTCTAAACAAAATATACTTGAATAAGTTAAAGGCACAATAATCGACGAAACTTTGCAAAAATCGACTGTATCGAAATATCGGATGAAATCGTGGAAAATCGTCGATTATCTTTCATAGCGATGACCTCAAAACTGGTCGATTGGAAGGAGATGCGAATCGTTTATTACGATTTCGTTCGATAAAATACGATAATTTGGTTGAATCGGACTTTTTTAGATTTTTTGGACGGTTTGGACAGGATATTTTGATTAAACATCATTTCTATTCTAAAACTGAGATAATCCGGCAGAGTCGCGCCCCTAGGTTCAAAAGCACTATACTGCAATAGTCATCCTAACCCCCAATAATGGTAAAATTGACTATCAAATTTGTCTCTGTGAGAGTTAGTCTACACGCTCGTTCAGATCTACTCTAAATAGAGTAACTTTCACTCAGTTTCGTATTTCCATGCTAATTGTCAAAAACTGAGTAACTTGAAATAAGGAAACTGAGTAAATGCTACTCTGATCGTAAAAGCGCTATACTTATTAAAATAGAGTAATTAAAATAAAGCTGTCAAAAGCAAAAAACGTGGTTCAGTCCAAGGTTCATTCGATACATCGGATATTGATTCAGAGACGGCTCGGAAGTTGAAAGGTAAGGAAAATGAATTATTTAAACAGAACTAAAGTATCGCTACTTTAAAGGATTTAGCAGCCACATCTCCACCGTACCACAAGATTCCCGTCGGACGATCGCCATCAAGCTATTCAAGTGCTGACGATTAGACAAAATCAATAATCGAAAAAAAATTATGGAATTAAATAATATAATAAAAACATTCCGTCAGGGCGCATCGGGTTTTAATGGTAATGCGTAGACTTCACTTAGATTGTTCAATCAGCTTAAATTAGCTCCTGAGTAGTGTTTACTCTAATTTTGACAAGTGACCTAGTTAATCAAAAATGAGTAACCCTATAGTTACTCTAATTTGAGTAGTTCCACTTTTAACAAAACTGAGTCGTTTTCTACTCAGTTTTGAGAAATTACAAACAAGCGTGACTGAGTCATGTTTACTCTAATTTTGACAGGTGGCCTAGTTAATCAAAAATGAGTAACCCTCTCATTACTCTAATTAGGGTAGTTCCACTTTTAACGAAACTTTTTCTACTCAGTTTTGAGTAAATTCAAACGAGCGTGTATGGTATTATTTTCAGGCTTTGTATTTTTTTTTAATTGTTTTAGCAGTGCACAAGCATTTAAGGGGAACTGAGTCTTATCCAAGCTTGTCGCTAATGTCGAATTCGTTTTTGAACTTATTGTTAGCGCAAACCTCAGCCGATAGAAGTAATAAATAAAACCGGACACACTGACGTTTAACACACAACAGGCCGACCCAACTTTGATATCCGATCCAGTTTGGAACTGGATCAAAAACGAATTCGCTATAAGAGATGAAAATAGTTGGCGCAAGCGGCCTGCAAGCCAGCAAAATTCACTGCTGCAGCTTGTCACGGGAACTCGAATTCATCGTTACATCGGCCGCGAAATGCTGAAAAAGAAAGCAATGCATTTTACTCTAGTCTTTTTTGTCTCTAGAATACATCCAAAGACAAGCAAATTTAATGGGAAATATCACTTACAATACAATTATTGTCTTCAATTCTTTGACAACAACGATATCCGCGTGAGCGTGCCGGAAAATTGCGCGAAGAAAATGACATATCAAGTAGGTTAAGTAGTTTACTGACTGTTTAGTACAACATAAAATATGCACATTATTCGGTAATTCTTTTTACTGGAATATCATCATGCACCGTAAACATTTTATTTTACGGTAAATTCAGTACTCGGTGTTTCCGTAATCAGTAGTTTGCAGCAAAATTTACTGAACAACGGTTGTTTTTTCATTCAATACTGGCTGTTCGGTAATTTTTGCGTTTTACGGTGCAAAAACTGCACAAAATATTACCGAACAGGGAAGCTGTGATTAAGTGTGTAGCATTAGTTCAATCTTAGTGGGGCCCTTTTCAGCTTTAATCCAACTTCAATGATGCACTAGATGTAATACATACGTCCTATATATGCATGCTATTGCAGCCTCGTGATTACTTGGGTAGTCATCCTAACCCCCAATAATGGTAAAATTGACTATCAAATTTCTTTCTGTGTACTATAAATCTTAACCATCCACACTGATCGAAATCAACTGGATAAATCTTTAAGGGCATCGCATTATCAATCTAGGTGTGTCACACCCTTCGGTTAGGCCCTATTGAAATTTTTTTGTCGAATGGCCAATCAAAGCAAATCCGTCAATGCCAAGGCACGACAGACAAATTTATACCTGACATTCATGTGCACGCTCAAAACAGCCTCTCTTTTATTTGTATCACCGTCCCTTTTTTTCTCACAGAAAAGTTAATCAATTTCCGTAAAAAGTAGAACAACTCAAATTATGAGTTGTTCCACTTTTAACGAATATTGAGTATTTTTTCCGTGAGAAAATCAGGGACAGTGATACAAATGAAAGAGAGGCTGTTTTGAGCGTGTGAGCTACAGCGAAATCCTTAATAATTGCATACGATTATCGATTCTTTTCATCCATTTTCGTATGAACCAAGCTTAATCTTTGAAGCATTGCAAAGCTACACGGGAAAAAATCTTGTAGTAGAAACTACCATTTTACCCGACTACGCATATCTTTAAAACTACCATGAAAATTCAGTCAAATTTACTACGTTTATGGTGAAACCTTCAACGTTTGTGGTATATTTGACAGACCTCATATTGACATCAACCGCACCATGGTTGATCTAATCGCAAACGCATTTATAGTCAGGTGAAAATTGTTGGTGTTGGCGCTTAATTTAACACTCGGAATGGTAGTTTCTACTGCGGTTTTTTTGCGTGTAACAGCAGTTCGGTAACAACTTCGTGAAACATTTCATCCGGTGGTTACACTCCCGCGTCACTTTACTCAATTTTTGAGTACAATTGTATGCTATCTCTTTTTCTCTCAAGGATTTGTTAATTTTCGTTAAAAAGTGGATCAACTCAACTTTTGAGTAGATCCACTTTTTACGAAAATTGAGTTACATTTCCGTGAGATAAAAAGAGATAGCATACTAATGTACTCAAAAATTGAGTCAAGTGACGCGGGAGTGCATCATCACACACACTCCGCTACACTTACTCAATTTTGAGTACACTGTATGTTATCTCTTTTATCTCACTGAAATGTTATCAATTTTCGTTAAAAAGTGGATCTTATCAAAATTGAGTCGATCCACTTTTAACAAAAATTGAGTAAGCTCTCCGTGAGAGAAGGAAGAGATAGCATACAATTGTACTCAAAAATTGAGTAAAGTGAAGCGGGAGTGCATGACTGCTTTGAAAAAAATTTAACCCAAATTAATGTAGTTTGGTATTAGCGTACCAGTCACTCAATTTTCGCTCGAGAAAGAGAAAGTACACTCCCGCATCATTTAACTCAATTTTTGAGTACAAATGTATGCTATCTCTTTTTCTCTCACGGAAATGTTACTCAATTTTCGTAAAAACTGGATCTACTCAAAAATTGAGTTGATCCACTTTTTAACGAAAATTGATTAACATTTCCGTGAGAGGAAAAGAGATAGCATATAATTGTACTCAAAAATTAAGTAAAGTGAAGCGGGAGTGTACATCTTTAATGACGTTTTCTGTCATAATTGGTCAGTGGAGCGAAAGAGTTATCCATCGTTTTACATTAAAAGAATGACAGTTACCTACGGGATTTTGCAAAGGAGTAAAGAGCAAACTTTCATCTCCAATGGAAGTAATTTCCCGGTCAAGACACTCAATTTTTTATTATTCTTCACGCTCAAAACTGCCTCTCTTTCATTTGTATTACTGTCCCTCTTTTTCTCACGGAAAAGTTACTCAGTTTTCGTAGAATGTGCGATCTCGCGTCACTTCACTCAATTTTTGAGTACAATCGTAGCTATCTCTTCTTTCTCTTGCTGGAAAGTGATCAACTCAATTTTTGTTAGTAGATCCATCATTTTTACGAAAATTGAGTAAGCATTTCCATGAGAGAAAAGAGATAGCATACAATTGTACTCAAAAATTGAGTAAAGTGACGCGAGAGTGTGGAACAACTCATCAATTGAGTCGTTCCACTTTTTACGAGAATTGATTAACTTTTCCGTGAGAAAAAAAAGGGACAGTAATACAAATGAAAGAGAGGCAGTTTTGATCGTGTATTTTTATTATTCTTTGCCAGCTTTGCATTTCTTCAAATCAAAAGGAACCCGGCAGATATTCAAGGAGGTCAAGACTGTTCACTGCCATTGTTGGTAAATTTCGGAAGTTTTGTTGCTGTTTTTAATTATCATTAAGTTAAAATTGTTATTGCGCAATACTCTACCTCGAGGTTGCATTAATTTATCACGATACAGTTGTATTACTATTGCATTTAGTTAACATTTATACGATCCTAAGCAAGATCCATTATCAAAATGTTAAAGAACATTCTCGTTTCCAAGTATTCCGCGTCGGGCATATGTAAGTATAACGGACTGGCAAAGACAGCATAAGTGGCTTGTGAAACCCAATTATCTTAATAACCCGTGCTCTTGGTTGAAGGTACGCAATTACGACACATCAGCATGCAATCCGCCAAGTATGGCAAACCCCGAACGGCAATTGTAATGCTCAACATGGGAGGACCACAGAACACCGATCAAGTGCATGATTATTTGCACCGGATCATGACCGATCGCGATATGATTCAGTTGCCGGTTCAAAGGTATAAAGCTATTTTCGTATTTTTACCAGAGTGACTAAACTCGTTGCACAATTTTTAGCAAACTAGGACCCTGGATCGCAAAGCGACGTACTCCAGAAGTTCAGAAAAAGTACGCAGAGATCGGTGGGGGTTCGCCAATTTTGAAATGGACTAACACTCAGGGCGAACTAATGTGTAAACAACTCGATAAGGTGTCCCCCGAAACAGCACCTCACAAGCACTATGTCGCGTTTCGCTATGTGAATCCACTGACAGAGGATACCTTGAAGCAAGTAGAACAGGACCAACCCGAGCGAGTTGTCTTATTCTCGCAGTATCCACAATACAGCTGTGCCACGTCCGGTTCCAGCTTCAATGCAATTTTCTCCCACTACAAATCCAACAAGAATGGGCTAGCTAACGCCAAGTGGAGCGTGATCGATCGTTGGGCAACGCATCCCTTACTAGCCAAGACGTTTGCCGTTAATATTGAAAAGGAGCTGGCAAAATTTCCGGAGGATAAGCGCAAAGACGTCATCTTGCTCTTCTCGGCCCATTCTTTGCCATTGAAAGCGGTGAGTCGTGGCGACGCATATCCTTCGGAGGTTGGGGCTACCGTTCAAAAAGTAATGGAAGAACTGAAATACTGCAACCCGTACTGCTTGGTGTGGCAATCGAAGGTTGGTCCCTTGCCCTGGTTGGAACCATTCACCGACAATGCCATCAAGGCCTACGTCAAACAAGGTAAGAAGAATTTTATTCTCGTTCCGATCGCTTTCGTCAATGAACACATTGAAACACTGCACGAGTTGGACATTGAATACTGCCAGGAATTGGCTCACGAAGTGGGGGCGGAAAAAATTGGCCGCGCGGCGGCACCCAACGACCATCCGTTGTTTATCGATGCCTTGACCGATGTGGTGAAGACTCATTTGAAGGAGGGCCCCCGTTTGAATCCTAAATTTTTACTTCGATGCCCGGCTTGTGTGAACGGTAAGTGTTTGTCCAGTAAGCAATGGTATAGGGAATTGTGCAATTAAAAGGGAAGATCGGGGGGTGTGATCGGGTTAGGATGAATTAAATAAATCGTACTGTGGAACAGGAAGTGGATTGTGTATGGTTGGTTTCTCAATATCACCAATTCTTCGAGTCGGTTAGTTAGTCTCTAGGGTTTCTAGTGGCGTTACAAAAGTGCGTTGGTAGGCATGGAAGGCGCAGTGGGAGTGCATCAGCCTCTAGCACCCATGCATCCAGTTGACGAAAACTGGGAGACGAATCTAGAATTCGCTTATTACCAACACCAGCCGCCAGATTGTGGTTCGCCATAGTCAACTATTTAGCCAGA
Organism: Aedes japonicus; assembly: GCA_034211315.2. NCBI lineage: Eukaryota > Metazoa > Arthropoda > Insecta > Diptera > Culicidae > Aedes > Aedes japonicus. Next base: position 20,854 of record JASCZW010011862.1, read on the forward strand.
ATCTTTTTTGAATCTTTCAATAGTATTTCCTATAAATTAATGGTTATGTATGATAGTTTTTAGAACATATAAATTTCCTTTTCATATCTTCTCTTGATACACAACATCATGATGGCACCATAACGGCGCGCAGAGAAAGCACAAATATTGTCCGAGATGAACAACCACAACAAAATAGCGCCATCATTGAATATCAAACAGCACCATTTTTTTCATAGAATATAATAAGTATTGCACCTGAATGAAGAACTCAATATATCAATATTTAAGAGCTGGAATGAATAACATTGTAATATAAGAGACGGCAATTTTTAATATACCAGATCCGATGATACATGCTGTTACTGGATAACATCACCATTTTTTAATAATAAATATTACGCGTAGAACCATCAGACCACACGTAATAGAGATATAACATATATAATATCATGTATGATCTTCAAACGGTACTACAATGATTGATATCGCTGGGTCCCATTTGTGACACGATCCAATCCAAAGAAAGAGTGAGGCTGCTGTCGTTGACTCGATCAGGTGGGATATACACCACGCATATAAACAATGTTCCGGTTTTGGTGGATATTGCCCCCCAGAAATGTTCAACCGTTGAATTTTCGGGAGGCTTCAGGAGGCGAGATTTTAACGTTGAGTGCATGGCAAGAAGGACTCCACCACCAGATTTCTTGTTGCTGTTGAGCGGCGATCGATCTAATCGGTACACATCGTACGTGTCGTCGAACAGTTGCTTCGATAATGTGTTGCTGTTTAGCCATGTTTCTGCGAAGGCGTAGATATCGTAGCATGCGTCACTGCATGCCAACTGGTACTCGGCGAGCGAACTGTTCATGCGCCTGCGTTCTGGTAGTACAAAAGAGCTTTCGATAAGGAGGCAACGGAATCGGCCGGCATCGATCTAGAAATGGAAACTGCATCAGGCCGGGTGACGTCATTTGAAGAAGGATACTTGCCTTGGATGGCAGCTTGGAGAGCCCTGTCCCCATCACTAGACCCAGGGCCGGGACGACTCTGGCGGCTGGAACGGGCAAATACAGCGTCACTGATACCGGTAGTGGGCACAGCTGGTCTACAAGGGTCCAGGGCCTCCATATTGCTTTGTGACGTGCGTCCCAGACCCAGAGTTGTAGTGGCGGTCGATGTGTGTTGATGATGAGCAAAACATGTTAGGTGATGGGTATGTATCGGACTGGTTGGGCATAATAGCGGCGAGTTACTGCAAGCATCAGCATGCGAGGAAGCGACACTGGAAATCGGGAAAGCATCAGGAGTAGAATAATTTGGATAACATATATACTTGCCTGGAAGTTCAGGTTGGGAGACCCTCCCCCTAACTCCGACCACAGGACCGGGATCGCTGGGATGGCAGGAACAGTTGCTAGATAGATAATGAACTTCGATTGAGGGCAGTTGAGGGCTCCCGTAATACCTTACAGTGTGCATCCCGGTTTCGTGAAAGTTATGGTATCCAACGTAGGATGAAGACGATGGTTTAATTCAAACGAGGTGTTTTAAGAAACCCCTTTCCGGATTTCTTGTCTTGATAGTTGACGAATTCCCGAAAGAAGATCCCGTCTGGCCATGTGTCGGCACTGAGAGCCACCTCACGGTACTTTTCGTCGACCCCAATTTTTAACGAAATGAATCGCACAGCCATTAGATCAGCGTCTTTCTTCACTAACTTTGTAATCACGATCGGTTCGTCGCAAGGTATACATTCAGTGGCTAAAGCGAGAATATCATCCTCCGTAGCACTGACTGCAATGCGAGACAGAAATATCCAACATTTTTCTGGTTCTAGGGGAGCAGTTGCAACCGATGGAATATTCGCAGATGGCTTTTTTGTGCCGCGCGATAAACTAGGCTGATCGGGTAAAATTAATCCTGCTGCGCAAAACGATCGTTTGTTGCTTTTCCAAGCAAGACTAGGCCAACCGGAGGATAAACCGGGTGCAGCGGGGGTAGTAGGGGTACCAGCAGGAACAGCAGAAATTTTCGTGGCCAGAACTTCGACTTGCTCCCTGTTTTTTTTTCTAACTCTGTTCTAACTCCCTCCAGAGCTGAACGATGTGTTTCGCTCAGATTTAGTAATGCCTCCGTTAACGCCCCAAAAGCGTCCCGAACGTGTTTCGAGTTCATAATCCCGGAGGAACTGTTGCAAAACCAGAAGAGATTAGGTTGTTCGCTGATTAAATCCATGTTTGCACGGGATAAGGAGACGAAATCAAGATGAGCAACTTTTTCACAAAAACCCTGGCATTTAATAAATTTTAGGGTTTTCACCGGTTCAGAGCACTGTAGGTAGTTTAATTCCATTCTGAAGCTTCAGGTCAGCGAAACAACCAGTTCCGACAGAGGAGTTTCGCCAACCAGGTAAATCTACGAAAGCTGCATCAGTGATTACAGCTGCTTCCAAGAAATCTACTAGCTCGCATCTGCAACTACAATTACGTAAGCTCGAAGCTGAACAGATATTGTTGGAAGAGAAGAAGAGGTTTATCGACCAGCAATTCAGTATTCTCGAAGAACTAGCAGATCTAGAAGGAGAAGAAGCGGAAGCCGATGAAGGAGAAGATGGTAACTCCAAGGTGAAGAGATGGTTGTGCGACAAAGATGAAGCGAAAGCCTCCGGTGACAATGAATTGGATCTAGATGAAACGGAATCGGAAGATAGTAGTGACCAATCGTCAGAAGGTGAGGAAGAGGAAGTCCAATTCACTCCCAAGAGGCGGTCCACACCGAAGAACCATGAATTGAGCCAGCAGAAGAAAAACACTACTCCCAGCAACCAGTTAAACTGTAGCCTGACCCGTAGTCAACTAGCTGTCGTCGCGAAGGACCCGCCGGTGTTTTCAGGAGATCCCGAAGAATGGCCTATGTTTTCCTCTTACCTACGAAAGCACGATACGACGATGACCGGGACATGGATCTGCTTCGTGAGCACACCCATTTCAACGGAGAAAGGTATGAAACTGTCTTGTTATGGAAACACGACAACGTACGGATGCCAGACAACAAGTCCATGACTCTAAAGTGGTTCTATAATCTGGAAAAGTGAATGGAAAAGGATTCAAATCTTTCGAGAGTAGTGAAGGAAAAACTGGCGGAATACGCATCGAAAGGTTATGTGCGAAAGCTGTCTGCCGACGAGCTGGAAAAAGACCACGAACGGGTCTGGTACTTACCAATTTTCCCAGTCACCAATCCCAACAAACCGGGAAAAGTGAGACTCGTCTGGGATGCGGCCGCAATGACGAATGGAGTTTCGCTGCGTGGTGAATCAACAGTGCTTCGTTAAGTGGCAGACGTGGTTGGCGCTTCTTCCGGACATCGAACAGTTGAAAATTCCACGGTGCTACAGACTACAAACGACAGCTGAAGATCAGACAGAAATACAGCTGCATAAATTTGTTGACGCTAGTGAAAATAGCAGTGCTACAGCAGCGCCGAAAGCGATGTAATCGAATGTTCACTCGTCAGCACAAAGACGCGCGTAGCTCCGCTGAAGTATCTCACTATTTCAAGAATGGAGCTTCAAGCGGCGCTTACGGTGCAAGACTAGCACATTCGATAATCCAGGGGTTGTCCATCAAGATCTCGCGGTGTGTGTTTTGGTCAGATTCCAGGAACGCACTGTCCTGGATTCGCACCGATCATCGTAGATACAGTCAGTTCGTGGCCGCCAGAATCAGTGAGATTCTTGATCTGACCAACATGACTGACTGGCGGTGGGTTCCCCCAAACTGGATCGTGGCTGACGAAGGCACGAAATGGCGTGGCAAACCATCGATAACGAATGACAGTAGATGATTCAAGGGTGCTGGATTCCTCTGGCAGACAGAAAACAACTGGCCAGTGACACCCGTCAAAATAGTGGAACCTGTGGAAGAGCTACGCGCTACCATACATGTACACTCCGAGACAGCAGATGTGGTGGTTCCAGCGAAGAAATTCCTAACTTGGAGGAGCTTGGTTCGTGCGACTGCCTACTTCTTCCGATTTATACGTAACGCCCGTCCGAAGAAGTACACGCGGAACAGTGGATGCATCACTAGTGAGGAGTATCGTTATGCTGAAAACTTTCAGTTTCGGGGAGCGCAGCAAGGCAGATTTCGCGAAGAACGTATGATCCTCGAACGGGAAGAACGCGAAGCCGTGCTGCCAAAACGGAGCCTACTCTACAAGCTCAACCCTTTCATCGACGTGCATGGACTGCTTCGTATGCAAGACAGGGGGACCGGTAGCAAGGTTGGCGCTTCTTGACCTGATGGAGATCGGGAAACTCCGGAGCACAGCTGGGGGAGACTGTCAATGCAGAAACCGTCAAGCTAACAACCTTGCCCATTGCGACTAGTGAGAAAATACGGCGAGGGCGTCAAGTCATCGCCGCAGTTTAAGTCAAACGGCAAACACGTCGCGGAAATCAGAATGATAGGAAAGTGACGTCCGAGCAACAAACTGACACATGTTTTCACAATTCATAATCGGAACAGTCCGCACGTGTGAAAGTTCATTGAAATCTATTGAAAATTAAGTATTCAAAGTTATTAAAAGGCGGTTTGTATATTTCTAATCTGTAGTCCGTTCGTCGGTTCATGCGCTATCTTGAAAAGTATAGGTAAGAAAGATTGATATCCTGAAAAGAAAAGTAGGTTAATTACCAAACTATATTTAGGTTACAGTTGCCATCGGTAGAGGGTAGGTGCCCATATTGAGAGGTCCACCGTATTGCAAGTGTGAAGTCATAAATAATTATATGTTGTACTTACCGGAAACTTAATGAGTTACAGTTGAAGCACATTCTGCTATCAAAAAGGCAACTTTTGTTGCACCCTTATTTCTACACCGATAAATCTTCACAATACGTTGGCAGTACGACCGACGCCGGACGGAATGGTAATATTTCTGGAGGACATGAGGAGCAATCTTGCTGCACGGCTTGCCCACGACCGGACGTGGCCAAGAAAATTGTTCAGTGTGACCAATACGACGTGTGGATGCATTTCTCGTGCGGCGGAGAAAACGAGAGTGTCGCAGATCGCTCGTGGGTGTGTGGGAACTGTACCGCGTATCAAAATGACGACATAACATCGGTACGATCTGGATACAGCCGTACTAGCGCAGCATCAACGTTCTCAGTATGCCTGAGTCAATTGGTTGAAAGGCAGCAACTGGAACGTGCTCGTGTGGAACTAGAACTGCAACGGCTTCATTTGGACGAGCAGCAGAAGCTCATCGACCAAGCGCTTGGCGGGGAAGAAGAGAACCATCGCGGAAGTGGTTCATCTGGTGTAGCGATTAACGTAGCATAACGTACATAAAAAACGACTCGTAACCTCGGCCCTTCCTGGTGCACCTTTAACGGTGCGCGATCGTCGATCGAAGACACAGTCCAGCACTTCCACTTCAGCTGCACCAATAATGGTTTCAATTCCTCTTACGTCGGTGAAGTATCTGCGAGGAATGATAGACCCTCATGCTGCCTTGCAGGAACTCAGAACCCGGGATGAACTGTGCGAAAAGGTCGCCATTCCAACGCCGGATGAATTAATCGAATTACACAATTAGATGGAGCTGTGCAGGAAACTTCCTGTAAGAATTCAACCCGGTGACGAACCATTGCCACAACAGTCTACGAACAATCCGTCGAAGGTGCTACAGCCACTGGCGGGCGCGTCGTGCGTGAAGAAGCATTCCGGGACTATCCCGAAAGCGAGTCGAAAAATGCAGGTGATTACGGAAGACCATCGAGCTCAGTTCGAACAGCGATCAGACGTTGGAGTGGCGGAAAGTAAGATACCGCCCAGGTCAAATCCTACACTTCAGAAGTCGATAAAAAAATTCAATTGGCCGTCGGTAAGACATTCGAACGCTATGAAACACCCAGGTAAGAGTCAAGCCTTGAGTTTTACATTTGAAAATACAAACAAAGATGCGTCCTATAATTGCCCCACGACCAATAATCAGTTCACGCGCACCCGGGAGAATATTATGAATGCTCCTGTTATTCCCGTGAGCAGTTGCGAATTCCAACCGCACGCCCGGGCGAACCAACATTATAGGACAATCAATCCGAACGAACTTAATTCACTTGTTAAACGCGTAATTTCCTTCGCGTGAGGTTGAAGTTTACAGCCAAACCAAGTGATTCCTAACCATGGTCCAACGATGGTCCAATGCAACGACAACTAGCAGCAAGGCAGTCCCTGGGCAAGGAACTTCTTCGATTTTCGGGTGACGAAGTAGAATAGCCGATTTTCATCTCGTACTATCGCTACACTACCGAAGCCTGCGGCTTTTCGGAGGAAGAAAGAAGAGACGCATCCAGCGTTGTTAACTTCGAATCGGAGCTGAAGCGATCGAATCCTCGCAATCGCTCGAAAGGATTCGTTCACTCCCATTCGGACGACGCATCAGGAAGGTGTGGGGTGTCAGCTTGTGAATCACAAGACTCGTCTAAAAAGTTTGATTGCGCTCACTGTAACAAGAGCGGGCACCGATTGAGAGATTGCGTTGCTTTCAAGCAGTTGCACGTCTACGATCGTTGGCGTCGGGTTCGTTCGTTGGGTTTCTGCCAGAACTGTTTGTTCAATCACGGACGACGATCTTGTCGAGGTCAGAAACCTTGTAAAATTGATGATTGCCAGTATCGCCACCACCCGCTGCTACACTCTACTAGAACACCGTCCAGATCGCTGCCGAGCAGAGCTGCGGAACATCACACTCATCGACATTCGACCTCATCGACGTTATTTCGAATCATTCCAGTAATTTTTCACGGATCTCTCGGTTCGGTTAACACGTTCGCTTTTATTGAAGGTTCCGACCTGTCCTTGATTTTCGGTCCTAACAGCATTCCGCAAGTGACTGGAGAATGCGAACCATTGGTATTCCGCGTACCTGCAGGTATAAAATAGATCCTACTGCGATCCTTAGTCTCTTGTCCCGTAACTCCTATAACTACCTCTGCCCCTACCCTGGTGCTCACTGGGGTATGAGTAACCATATGAAAGATCGGGTAACCAACCCCGGGCCTCGGTCGTATACTCACAGGGAAGGGGAGCTGCCCCCTTCAAGGGGTGCAGACTATCTGAGCGTCTGCTCTCCATGACAGAGGCGGCTCGAAACAGCGTGAGGTCTCCATGTTAGGCTGATCATCGTCCACGTGCCAGCGTGGGACTCTAAACAATGCTGTGCACGATGGCCCTCTGGCAAGACAGGGGGTTGGGGCGCGACAAAATAAGGACTACGATTGGAAACTCGTAACATTGAACTGCAAATCGTTCTGCTTCCCAGGCTGCGATATGATAATCTACGATCTCAACCACGTAACTTCGAAGTCGTTGCTCTGCAGGAGCTTTGCTGCACACGAAGGGAGACCCGATGACGAAAAAGAAGCGTTCTACGCGCAGCTAGAGCAAGTGTATGAGCGGGACGTAAAAGTCGTCATTGGCGTCATGAACGTTCAGGTAGGACGGGAGGCAATGTACAGACCGCCAATAGGGCCTAACAGCCTGCATACCGTATCGAACGATAACGGCCAACGATGTGTGAACTTTGCGGACTCCCGTGGTTTAATAGTCCGAAGTACCTTCTTCCCCCGTAAAGACATCCACAAAGCCACTTGGAGATCCCGTGACCAACGAACAGAGAATCGAATCGATCGATGTTCTAATCGAAGAGAGATTCTTCTCCGACATCATCAACGTTCGCACTTACCGCAGCGCGAATATAGACTCGGACCACAACCTAGTTGCAGTATCTGCGCTCAAAACTCTCGACAGTGTACAACACGCGTCGAATTCGGACGCCATGACCTAACATTCAGCTACAACGGGAAACCGGAGTTGTGCAGGGATACCAACGGAAGAGCAGCTTGGCGCAGCTACTCTTGAGAATGGCTGGAGAGATATTCGAACCGCCATTGGTAGCACTGCAATAGTGACACTAGGTACTTCTCCACCGAATCAAAAAAATGAATGATTTGATGGCGAATGCAAACAGTTTATTTTATGTATTTAGTCAGCACCAACAGGCTTAATAAAGCCCTAATGATGGTATTAACAATATGAAAAGTACAATAAACTTAAACTTAAATATCAAACCACAGCACACTTGTTCATAAAGGTCTACATTTCAGAAAAATATGACGTGAAGCGTCTGCGCAGAGTTTGCCGAAGGAACATGGTAGTCGAACATTGTCGAGACTCTATGAAAAACACGCTACAGTTCTCCGATTGCGCCGTTCATGCTATAATTGTTTCGGCGAATTGTCATTCTCAGCATTACACTATTGCACAATGCCCCTTGGTTGAACGTTAATATTAATTTGCTCCAGCATGGCGCTGCAATCGATTCGGCCTGGGTAAAATGTCTGCAACAAAGAGAATCCTGGATGTGTCACGACGAAACCGGAGCGGGGCAAGATCGATCAATCGACAACGACTCTCGTAATTCGGCATACGGAACGGATCTCTCCAAGGCAACCTTCTCAAAGCGAAGCCTAAAAACCTGCGTTGAACAGATTCGACTCTATTCCCGCCATTAATATAGCTCGGATTCCAGACGGCAGACCAATACTCCAGAATCGACCGAACCAAGGAGCAATAAAGGGACTTCAAGCAGTAAATATCGGCCAAGTCTTTAGCCATCCGAAAAATAAAGCCTAGAACTCTTGACGCCACGATGTACGAGATGTGAAACTTGTACGTCAACTTGAGAACCCAGAATAACTTATAGATCTTTTCCGTAAGTCGTACGTATGATTACCGTGCCTTGAAGCTTATAGTCGAAGAGAATTCGGCTCTTTTTTCTAGACAAAGTGATCACCGAACACTTCTCCGGATTAACCACCATACGGTTGAGGCTGCACCAGTAAGCAAAGATTTGTAGCTGCTGTTGTACAAAGTGACAATCGTTGATAGACTGGATTCATAAAAAAGATCTTCAGGTCTTCAGCATACGAAAGACGGGGGTCTACGAGGGCTAGGTTCGCATCATTGAAGTATAGCAAGAAGATCAGCGGCCCTAAATGACTCCCTTGAGGTATTCCTGAAGTGGCTGGAAAAACGTCGGACATGCAATCACCAACAGCAACTGTCAGCAGACGATCAGTGAGATAGAAGCGAAACCATTGTTAGGGACTTCCATTTACTCCAAGCTTATGTAATTTTGCGATAGCGATGCCGTGGTTGAGCTTGTCAAAACTGCTGAAATGTTTGTATAGATGGCGTCCGTTTACGCCTCTTCGTCCATATTTTCCGTAATAACCGAAGTGAGACACAACAAATTAGTGGTAGTGAAACGGACGACCATGAACCCGTGTTGATCTTCACTTAAGTATTGCTTGCAATGGGAGAGTAGAGGGTCCATTATAACGAGCTCAAATAGTTTCGATACCGCGCGAGACGAAATGCCTCGGTAATTATCCACATCTCGTCTGGTTCCCTTCTTGTGAACAAGTGAGCAACCTTCCAACATGAAGCGAAATATGCCACTTGATGTGGAAATCGGGAACAGCCGATGCAAGGGGACCAGCAGAATGGAAATGTGTTCTTTAGAAATACTGACGGAACTCCATCTGGGCCAGGATTGAAGGATGAATTGAGCTGCGATGCGGCGTTGGAGATCATCTCAATACTGATATCGATTGCACCAAATTAGTGGACCATGCAGAGGACCGTT
>JASCZW010011863.1:0-30535 GCA_034211315.2 Aedes japonicus
GCAGAAGTATGCTAGTGGTTGAAAAATCATGTTTTGCCTTCGTTGACCCTGATTTAGTTTATGATGTTTTTTAAGCCTGTTTTTTTTTTGGAACATCTACTTAACAAGAAATTCGTATAGACAAACCAAAAATGGTTGTTGAAGTACTTCGAAGGTTCAACAAATGCGGTTTCATCATACCAGCGGCACGATCAGGACGTCCATCGAAGACAAGTCCTCGGATTGACAGGGCTATCGTAAATAAAGTTAAACAAAAGTGAGACTTATCACCTCTCAAAGCTGCAAAACAAATCGCAAATGAGTTTTCAATTCAAGCAACACCTCAAGCAGTGCAAAATCAGCTTCATGAACATGGTATTAAAGGCACTTAAGAAGCCATGGTCATTCGCGAAAAACATTAAAAAACATGATGAAGTTTTTTTCAGCAGATACGGCATCATCTCCATGTAAAGCCAGAGCTATTGTTGGTTTTGTCACAGAACAAATAGATGATGAAGAGAAAGCGTATTGATAGATACACTTTCTCTTCATGTCTATTTGTTCTAGCAATAAAATTACTGCACGCCCTAGCGCTTTGCATGGAGATGATAAATTATCTGCTTCTGAAAAAAACTTCATCAAAGATCGTTACTTCCGCGCTGGGGAGAATACAAAAATAACAATCAAAAGTGAATTAAAAAACAGCTTAACTGGGCACAAAAGCACATTTCATGGACAATTGATGGCTGTAAGAAGATTATATGGTCAGATGAGACTAAAATAATGCTTTTTGGTTCTGATGGTATCACAAGAAAATGACGGAGGACCGGTGAAAGCTTGAAAAGGAATGTTTAAGGCCGACGCTTTTTAGAAAAACTTCCTCTAAAATTAGGGAGAAAAAAATCCACAACAGTTCAAGAAAATTTTGTCATAAGCTTGAATGAACATCTCCAAAAGTTATTAAAAACATATGAGGGATTTTTTTTAAATTTAACCTCATTGGATTGATTTTAATGGAATTATGTAAGAACTTTTTTAGAAATCCGATATATGGGAGGCAGTTTTCAATAAAAGATGTCAAGTAGTTCAGGAGACTTTGACTTGATGCTTGACAAAATGTCACCAGAAGTTTGGTATAACTTCACCAGCAATTTGGCAGTACCTTACTTGACATTCAAGACATATCATTAAGTTAGTTCGAAATTTACCTTGAACAGGGATGAACTTCTTAAGAACTATGAAACATCTTCTTCAAATTTCAGGAAAACTTTACCAAAAGTTCAGAAAAAACATTGCCAGAAGTTCAGGAGACCTTCACCAGAAATTCAGATGTATTTCACCAGAGGTTAAGGATAAGTTCACCAGAAAATTAGGCAAACTTCACCAGAAGTTATAGAGAACTTTGCCAGAAGTTCAGGAAAACTTCTCCTGGAATTCAACAATACTTTTCCAGAAGTTCAAGAGAACTTCGCCAGCAATTCAAGATGAAATCACCAGATGAATAGGAGAACTTCATGAAAGATTCAGAAGAATTTTACCAGAGGTTCGGGAAAACTTCACCAAAAGTTCTGAATGATTTCACAAGAAAATCAAGACAACTTCACCGGAATTATGAAAGAATTTCTCCGGAAATTCAGGACAATATAGGACGTTTCTTCCAATAGAGCAGGAGCATTTCACCAAGAGCTCCGAAGACATTCATCAGAGGATCTGGAGAACATCGCGAGAAGTTCCGAACAGTTTTATCAGAAGTTCGGAAGGGCTTCCCCATAAGTTCTAAAAAAAAGTTCAGGGGAACTTCGCTAGGGATACAGGTGAACTTCACCAGAATTTAAAGAGAATTTCTCTTGAATTTCAGAATTTTTCATTCCCAATGAGGTTACTTTTCATCCCACCTAGTAAACAAATCAAATTAAATGATCTTCATTTTCTACAAGTTCCCAAGGAATCCAATAATAAGCCAAATTCTGATGAAAATTTTGAGTGTGCCTTTTTTTGCTAATCTCTCTCTCTCTCTCTCTCTCTCTTAAAATCTAGATTAGATGATCAACAGGCCTTACCAAAAACTCTAAAGATTTTATAATAAAAAAAACTACACCTGAAACATGAAAACGTTTCCACAGGTGTTAATAAGAACCTTCGCCAAAAATTTGGATGAAACAAGGGGGGGGGGGGGGATCGAATTGCGCCGGAGAGCTGGAGCAGAAATTCTAGCTTTTTTTCAAATGTTTGGAAAACTCTCACCACCACATATTCTGCGAAACTTCAACAAAAATCTGAAATCAGGCCTTTGATGTCATATGAAAAAACAACACAAACATCTTCAAGAATTACTATCAGAAATTCGTGAGAACTTCACCAGCCTTCCAGGAACCAGGAACCTCCTCTGGAATTTGGCAGAAAAAACCGACAACAATTCAAAAGAACTTCGCCATTAGCTCGGATGAATATCTCCAAATGTATTTTAAAAGGAAAAACCTCATTCGATTGATTTTATTGGAATTATGTAAGAACTTTTCATAAAATTCAGATAAATGGGAGGCAGAATTCAATAAAAAATCACTAGTTGTTCTGGGGATTTTGACTGGATGATTGACAAAACGTCATCAGAAATTAGGTATAACTTCACCTGAAATTTTTCAGTACTTGTCATTCAAAACATAACATTAAGTTCGTTGGAGACTTACCTCAAACAGGGAAGAACTGTTGGAAATCTTCTCAAAACTTTAGGAAAACTATCCCAAAATTTCAAGAAAAACGTTGCCAGAAGTTCGGGAGAATTTCGCGGAGTTTTAAAGAACTTCACCAGAAGTGTGATTGAGCTTCGGCATAGTATTACTACTAAGGATTAGGAAAACCAGGAAAACTTAAACAGAAGTTAGGGAGAATTTCACCAATGTGTTTTTATTGATAATAAAAGTAACAGTAATAGTGCTAGAATGTTTGTAAATAAATAAGAATTATTATATTTACTTTCATTTGAGTGCTTTATCACGAACGTTCTTGTAACTCGTTTGAAGGGTATTCACAGACAAGAGTGTTAAAAAATAAATCGTAGTAGGTGAATGTTCAAAACTAATTCAGTTATCTGACGGATTTTGTAAAGAACAACTTCACAAGAAGAACAAGTTTAGAGCAACTTCTAAAAAAGCTTCAAATATTTTTCCAGAAGTTCAGGCGAACTTCACCAGAAATTCAGAAGAACTTCACCTGAATTATGAAAGAATTTCTCCAAAAATACAGGACAACTTCACCTGCAGCTCAGAAGAATCCAATTGATTACGAAAATTTCACCAGAAAATCAGGAGAACCTCACCAGGAGATCTGGAGAACATCACCACAAGTTCAGAATAATTGCATTAGTAGTTCTGAAGGACTTCACCATAAGTTCAAAATAACTGCACCAAACGTTCAATGGGACTTCACCAGAAGCTACTAGAAGAAACTCCTCCACCTGACCTTGTTGAAATACTTCTGGCTAAAAATTCAAGTGCTACAATCTCCTGCCTAGCACACCAAGGAAACCAGAACTTAAGGAGCACTACTTCCAAGAGATCAGGAGAATTACAACAGAATATCAGGAGAACCTCACCAGGAGCTCAGAAAACCTTCACCAAAGGATCAGGAAAATATCACCAGAAGTTCCGAACAACTTCATCAGAAGTTGTGATGGTCTTCATCAGTACAAAAGAACTTCATCAAAAGGTCAGGGAATTTCACCAGAAGTTCAGCAGAACATCACCAGATTTTAAGAAGTCCTTCAGGAGATTTTCGCCAGAAATTCAAGAGCAATTCCCCTGAAGTTCAGACGAGCTTCACCAAAGGTTCAGGAGAGCTTCAACAAAGGTTCAGGTAAGCTTCACTAAAACTTCGCAAAAACTTTAGGAGAACTTAAGCAGAAGTTCAAAAGAACCTCACTAGAATTTTCTGCAGAAATTAAGGATAAATACTTCAGCTGTTCAGGAAATTTCAGGAAGAATTTCTGCTGAACTTCAGGAGAGTTTCTTCAAATGATCAGTCCTCCTTCTCCATAAGATTAGAATAACTTCTTTAGAACTTAAGGAGACCTTCACCAGAGGATCTGAAGAACTTCACCAGAAGCTCCGGACTAATTCATCAGAAGTCCAGAAAAACTTCACCAGAAGTTCAGGAGAACTGCACCAGAAGTTAGGAAGAACTTTATCAGAAAATCAGGAGAGAGAACTTCACTGATAGTTGAGCACAATTTCCTCAGAGCTTCAGAAGAACTTCACCAGAAGATCTGGAAAACTTTACTAGAAGTTCAGGAGAACTTGACCAGAAGATCAGGAGGATTTTACCAGAAGATAAGCAGAACTTCAGCTCAGGAGTTCATGAGAATTACATGAGAATTTCAGGAGAGTCTCATCAGAAGTTAAGATTATTTCCACAGAAGTTCAAAAGTGCTTCACTCAAAGTTGAAGAGAACTTTACCAGAAGTTTCAGAGAACTTCATCAGAAGTTCATCAAAACTTCACAAAAAGATCAGAAAAACTTTAAAAGAACTTCAGGTAAACTTCACCATTTGTTGAAGAGAACTTCATTAGATTTTCAGGAGAACTTTGCCCAAAGTTCAGGAAAACCTCCTTGGGGTTTCAAGAGGAGATCACCTGATATTCAGGTGAACTTTTCCCGAAGATCAGGAGAAGTTCATCAGCAGTTCAGAAGAACTTCTGTGAAGAACAGGATAACTTCATCAGAATTCTATCAGAAGTTCAGGAGAATTTCAGCAGAAAATTAAGAAAGCTTTACCAGAAGTTCAGGAAAACTTCATCAACAGGTTCTAAGAGACGAACTAGCCACAGGCTGAAAGTCTCTCTAATCAAGAAATCAGATTCAACCATCAGCAGGTCAGGAGAACTTCGTCAGAAGAGTACTAGTATTTCAAGAGAAGTTCATCCGAAATTCAGAAGAATTTCTTAAAAAGTTTGGAAAAACTTCACCAGAAGTTTGGGTGAATTTTACTAAATTCCAGAAGATCAGGAGTATTTCACCCAAGGGTAAGTCGCTTAGAACAGTGTGCCAGTCAAGATCGTTTACATACTAGATCGATTTGTTACATAACTGTAGAGCTTCGTTATTTATCTATACAACATGTGTGACACACTGTGGCACATCTATAACTGTTTAGTTTTCAGAAATAATCCACCCCTTGATTTCACCAGAGGATCAGAAGAACTTCACCAGAAGTTCAGGACAACTTCAGCAGAAGAACAGGGAAGGAAAATTCATCTAAAAATTAAGAGAGTATCACCAGCTGATTGGAAGCTCTTCGACAAAAGGTCATGAGAACTTATCCAAAGGAAATTTTTCCCAGAAATTCAGGAAAATTTCACCAAAAGTTCAGAGGAATTTTATCAGATGTTCAAAAGAACGTTGCTTGAAAATTGGGAGCCCTTAACAAGTTCAGGAGAAGTTTATGAGAAGTTCATCGGAAGCTCAGGAGAGCTTCACCAGAAGTTCAGGTGAATTCAATCAAAAGTTCAGGAGAACTTAACCAAAAATTGAAGGTGCACTTCATCGGAAGTCCAGAAAACTTCACCAAAGAATTAAGAGAACTTTATCAGAAGATAGGGAAAGCCTCAACGAAGTTTGGAAAAATTTCACCTTTACATCTGATACAAAATTCAGCAAGAAAATCAAGATAACTTCACCAGAAGTTCTGGAGAATTCAACCAAATGTCCAGGATAACGTCGTCGGATGTTCAGAACAACTTCACCAGAAGTTCAACAGAACTACACCATGATAATCAGGATAGCTTGTCCAGAATTTGTGGAGTATTTAATCTGAAAGTCTGGAAGAGATTCTAGCAAACCTCTGCTAAAGTTCGCAAGAGTTTCTTAAAAAATCAAGAAAAGCATGTCTGATACTCAGGAAATACTTCAGGTTTAAGTTCACCACATAAATTCGGGGAGTTTCATCTAAATATCGAGAAAATTTGAACTGAAGTCCTGACAACTTCAATTGGGAAACTTCAATTAAAGTTCAGAAAAACTTCAACAAAAACTGACCAGAGAGCTGCGACTTACTGTTCATTTCAACAACATTGACTAAACATACATATTTGACTTATTCTAAATTGCTTTAATATATACTTTCATGATGTATATAGGGTAGGAAACGGCTTAAGCATCCCGGGACCCTATTCCAAGCACGAGGTTAATGTTAACCTACAACGCTCATTTTTTTCTAGTGAAGCACCATGCTGCAAAAAATGAGCGCTGTAGTTTAACGTTTACCCCGTGCTTGGAATAGAGTCCCGGGGTGCTTAAGCCGTTCCCTACCCTACAAGGTGTTCAATAAGTTTGACTACACTTTAGAAATGTGTTAAAATTATAAAAATTCAAGATATTCTTCTCTAAGTAAATTTTTATTAAAGCAATGTTTATTGGGAACACTTTTCCTACGACGTCACGGTACTCCTTCATCGTTCGCGGTAAACAAACAAAAAATGACAGCAAGTCGACGCCGCGCGCGTCGATTAGTCTGTAGAAGCGGCTAAAGCTAACACCAATACCAATACACAGAATGTTCCTGGTGTGCACCTACACAACGATGAAAAGTTGTGTTCCAACTTATTGTGTTCGAACAGAACTTCAAGAGAATTTTAGCTGAAAGTTTTCAACTGAAGTTTGAGAGAATTTCAACAAAAGTTCGTGATAAATTCTTCAGAAGCCCAGACGAATTTCTCCAGAAGTTCAATTGAAGTCTTGAAAAACTGCAACTAAATTCAGCAGAACTCCTCCTGAAGATCAGCAGACGTCCACTCGGAGCTAGGAAAAACTTGTCTAAAACATCAGAGGTGCATTATCAGAGATTCAGATGACTTTCATCAGAGGTTCATAAGTTCTGAAGAACTTCATCGGTAGTTCAACAGAAGCTCCCTAATTCCAAGAGTACTTAACCCGGAATAGACTACGCAGCCTATTTCCTTGTTCTGGTTTATACAACATTTTATAACTTCAGAGAATCCTCTGTCGTGACTTTGCAGTCTCTCGCCGATCCCACAGTGCACCAAGTCACATGAACGACGACAGGAACAACAGCAGCAGCAGGAGCAGCATCAACAAGAACAACTACAATCCACACCGTTAAGTGCAAAAGAGTTGCTGAAAGTTTTTTGTATCATGTTTGTAAATTTAACGAGAGCGAGAGAATATACCTATAGGTAGGAAGGTACGTCAGTGCAGAGACTCCGGTATATGCGGGTCAGTCGATGCGAGAGGCGGCAGCGGCGGCAATTTTGCGAGGTGTAATTTTAAATAATAAAAAATGGCCAAAGTTGTGCGCGGCTCGGCGGCAAAAGTACACGAATCAATGTGGTTATGTATCCGTTCCTCCCGGGGCCCCGTTATGCCGAGAGAACGAGATGATTTTCCTTACCCCCTCCTCCCCCCTCGCACACCTTGAGAAGGGTATATTATGACAGCTTCTCAACGGCCTATGGTCATTGTTTTCTTTTTTCCCTGTTTTGCTGTCTTAAAGTAAGGAAAGTTTCTTTAATCTTCACGAGCCGCGCCGCAGCAGCAGCAGCGGTCGGTGGCAGTTTCACATGCGTTGGTAGTTTTCAGATCATTTTTTTTTTCTATGCCTCTTGCACCGCCGGATGAGAGATGGTGCAAAATGTTTCAAGCCTTTTTGGCGAGCAAGCTAATTGATATTTAATTATCAATTAAGATAAACCTACTAATGAGGTCCTTAGCCGAGTGCGAAATTATAGACCTGCTTGAAGTGCCTCAACCACGGCCATATTCACCCTTGGGCGGATTTACGGGATTGATGTACAAGCGATCGTAGTTGGTATTATCATCATTTTTTTTATTCAACATCATCTGACGAAAGTAGTTCTGCAAAAGACATAATTGATTATCGTTTATGTCTCGCGGGGTTTGCATTCATTATTGGTAATATGACGTTCATGTGATTTTCTGGTCCCAAACAACCAGTATCAGGCTCATATAAGTCTGACAAGTGCTACACGCACGCTTAACCGAGTCACTATAAATAGTAAGATTGAAAGCAGAATGTGAAACAGGGATAGTTTGAAGCCAGAAAGAATTTCGCAATCGAAAATCGCGAGCTCATGAAGGCGGAATTCACTTTAAACTAAAAATATTAATGCAGGTACACTTTGTCCAATATATCAATTCTACGTATCATTCCTTTTACTGCTAGTAATGGAATGTAGAAATTTGTTTTTCTTAATGAGTAATAAAGCTTGCTCGCGACTAAATCTGGACACCCCCAAAACGCATATCTCTGGAAATACTTTATCAACGCGTGATATATTTCACAGACTGAGGAACGTATGTCTGTTCATTGTGTTAAATTAATTTTTGGAGATACTACAAGCTTTTAGATCGAAGATGGCCTCGAAAGAAGAACAAGTGTGAAAACAATGAAAAACCGGATCTGTCAGTAAAAAAACTTGCAAAAAAAGCTTGGTTTTCCTGCAAACACTGCCCATAACGTTCTTGAATCTTTCGATACACGTTTGACAACAGCCAGGAAGACCGGAAACGGAACAAATACGGATCTCGAGAACCACCACAAGCAAATACCAGAAGAGACCAGATGTTTCGGTATGTACTGTGGCTTGAAAAATAAAAATGTCCCAAACTTTCGAACACACTGTTACATCCTTCAAAAAGGATCTACGTTTTTGATTCAGTGAAGTAAAGTGACAGTTGGAAGACTGCCATTCTGTAACACCAACCTGACGAGGTTAAACTTTGATTGTGGTGTTTCGTGGTTCAATAAACCGTGAGGATCGCTCTCTTGCTTAGTGGACATAAAATAGTGTGGACGTGTTTAAGAGATTGGAAGAAACCCCCCGGAATTATTAAAACATTTTACAAACTTCCAAGCACCGGCAAGGTATGAAGTCGTTCATGGTAAAGACTGTACAGAACCGTAATGATAAACAGAATGTGACGGCTAAAAACCGGGCGCACAAGTTGTATTGCGAATATTTTACGAAGTTTTCCAGCGTGATAATGGACCATGAAACTTGTGTACTAGAAATTTGGAAGCTTAAGCAGCTTCCCGGAATGTCTTATTATATTGCCCTTACTGGCGTAAAGGAGCATTTCAGGACGAAGAAAAAGTCCAAGTTTCCCAAAAAATATTTGGTTTGGCAGGCAATATGCAGCTGTGGTAGAGCAAGCCAAAGCTTCATCACTACCGGAACGGCAAACAAGAAAATATACCGTGAAGATTGCCTAATGAAGCGATTGTAACCATTCCTACGCAGCCATGACGCTCTCTTGCTATTCTGGCCTGATTTGGCATCTTTTCACTAAGCCAAAGATGTTTTCGAATGGTATAAAGCGAATGGAGTACACGTTATACCGAAAGTGGCGAATCCACGTAACTGCCCGGAGTTGCAACCTATCGAGCGGTATTGGGCTCTCGAGAAGAGAGAACTCTCTTAATATAAACATCAAGCTACAACTATAGAAAAATATCGAAAATCTGGAACAAATGCAGCTAAATCGGTTGCAGAGAATTCTGCTTAGACCTTTATGGCAGGAGTAAACTCAAAAGTTCGTAGTTTCTTTGTGTAGCCTAGATAAGTAACTGTAATAAGTTTTAAGATGACTAATACCATGTTTCGTGGCCGTAGAGAACTACCGGTCTAATTGATGTCTTGTAAATGGTCAAATTTGTGGTTCGGCGAACTTTGTTCGATCTTCGGTGTCCTTCGGTTTCCAAAGTAGGCACGATTGCCAGCCATAATGCGCGTTTGCATTTCTCTACTGCTGTCGGTCACCAATGAGCCCAGGTACACGAATTCGTCTACTACCTCGATTTCATCACCGACGATCTGAACACGTGCTAGGAGGCTTACATTGTCTTCTCGTGAGCCTCTTCCTTTCATGTATTTTGTTTTCAACGCATTAATCACAAGCCCAAACCTACCAGCTGTAGTCTAAAGTCTGATGTACGTTTCCGCCATCGTCTCAAAGTTTCGTGCTACGACATCAACGTCGTCGGCGAAGCCAAATAGTTGGACAGACTTCCTGAAGATCGTGCCATTCGTGTCTATCCCAGCTCTTCGAATCACTCCCTCCAGTGCAATGTTAAACAGCAAACACGAAAATCCATCACCTTCCCGGAACCCTCTCCAAGATTCGAAGGGACTCGAGAGCGTCCCTGATACTCGGACGACACACATCACTCTATCCATCGTTGCTTTGATCAACCGCGTCAGTTTATCCGGAAATCCATATTCGTGCATGATTTGCCATAGTTGGTCCCAATCGATTGTATCATAATCGTAATAAAAATTTACGAACTTCAGGGATTGTCTACGAACTTCAGGGAAGTTCAACGAATTTCATAGAAATTCAATGAACTTCATGGAAGGTCGACGAATTTCATAGAAATTTATTGAGCTTCAACGAACTTCAGGGAGTGTCAACGAGCTTGAAGGAAGTTCTACAAACTTCAGATATGTTCTACAAACTTCAGGAATGTTCTACGTACTTCAGGGAAGTTCAAAAAATTTCAAAAAACTAAAGCAAGTTCAACCAATTTTAAGGAAATTTAAAGAACTTCAACGAATTCCTGGGAAGTTCAACGAGCTTTAAGGATGTTCTACAAATATCAGGGATGTTCTACGAACTTCAGGGAAGTTAAAAAACCTTTATGAAAATTCAACGAACTTCAGGGAAGTTCAACGAATTTCATAAAAATTCAATGAAATTAACGAGAAGTTCAACGAACCTTATTTGAAATTCGAGAAAATTCAATTAACTACTGGGATGTTCATCATACTTTAAGAAAGTTCAACGAACCTCAGGAATGTTCTACAAACTTCAGGGGAGTTCAGTAATCTTCATGGAAATTCAATGAATTTTAGAAATACTTCAGGGACGTTCTACAAACTTCAGGGAAGTTCAACGAATTTCTTTGAAATTCAATTAACCATAACGTTCAACAAATCTCATGGAAATTTGAGGAGCTTCAGCAAGTTTCAGGGAAGTCGAAAAAACTTTAAGGAAGTTCTACAAAATTCAAAGATGTTCTACAAACTTCAGGGAAGTTCAGCAATCTTCATAGAAATTCAATGAACTTTAGGGATGTTTTACAAACTTCAAGGGTGTTCTACAAACTTCAGGGAAGCTCAACGAACTTCTTTAAAATTCAATGAACCTTAGGGACGTTCAAAAAAATTCACGGAAATTTAAGGTGTTTTAACGAGTTTCCGGAAAGTCGAAAAAACTTTAAGGAAGTTCTACGAAATTCAGGGATGTTCTATAAACTTCAGGAAATTTCAGCAATCTTCATGGAAATTCAATGAACTTTAGGGATTTTCTACAAACTTTAGGGAAGTTCAACGAATTTCTTTGAAGTTCAATGAACCTTAGGGACGTTCAACAAATTTCATGGAAAATTAAGGAGCTTCAACGAGCTTCAGGGAAGTCGAAAAAACTTTCAGGAAGTTCTGCGAAATTCAGGGATGTTCTACAAACTTCAGGGAAGTTCAACAATCTTCATAGAAAAGAAATGAAGTTCAGAATTGTTCAACGAACTTCATGAAAATTCAAAGTTCTTCAGGGAAGTTCAACGAACTTCATGGGAAGTTATTGCACTTCAGTGAACTTTTACAAACCTCAGGGATAAGAACTTCGAGGATTTTTTATGAACGTCAGAGAAGTCCAACAAACTTCTTGTTTGGCATTGCCCGGATAATGATGCCTTCAGAGCATGACTATAGGATACCCTAGTGGCCTTCGGGGATGTTAGACAAACCTTCCGCGAGTTAAGAGATGTTTTGGGAATGCAGCGATCTTCATGGAAAGTCCTACATGCAAGTCAGATTCTACGAATTCCTTTGATTTGTCAATGATCTAAAGAGTGTAACGTCATTACCCTCCTTCCTCCTAATTCGAGTAAATTCCCAATCATTGTGTCTCAGTTATACTATCCTTTTGTTTCCGTGCTACTTGTACCTTTTCAGCAAGCTGTAGTCGCCCATCTGCGGCATAGTTTCTGAAAGGGACTATAAGGATCGAGGATTAGGTAGATGTCGCAACCATAAGCAGGAAATAATGGCTTAAATAAGTTACCTACCTAGTTCTTTCCAAACGATATTGTGACCCAGTAACCTCGAGTTAGCCACGAGTAATTGGCATCCCTCTTTTACTAATAACAAAAAGTAAAAAAAATTGTACAACAATATTGAATATCGGTTCCGTAAAGTGATACACACGCCTCAGCCTAACAAATAAACGAACTGATTAAAAAAGAAAAACTTTATGAAAATTCAATGAACTTCAGGGAAGTTTAACGAACTTCATGGAAATTTCAGGGATGTTCAACAAATTTTAAGGAAGTTTCACGAACTTCATGAAAATTTAATGAACTTCAGAGAAATCCAATGAACTTCAGATAAATCCAACGAACTCCATGGAGATTCAAAAAACTTCTTAGAAATTCATGGAAATTCAACGAACTTCAGCGATATTCTATGAACTTCGGAAATGTTTTACGAACTTCAGGAAAATTCTTTGAACTTCAGAAAAGTAGAACAAACTTCATAGAAATTCCATGAACTTCAGGAAAGTTCAACGAACTTCATTGAAATTTCAGTGATGTTCGACAAATATTTAGGAAGTTCCATAACCTTCAGGAATGTTCTACGAACTTCAGGTACGTTCAACAAACTTCATCGAAATTCAATGAAATTCAACGATTTTAAGGGAAGTTTAACGAAGTTCATGGAAATTTATTAAACTTTATAAAAAATTATGGAAATTCAAAGAACTTCAGGGATGTCTTACGAACTTCGGGGATGTTTTACGAACTTTAGAGATATTCTATGAACTTCAGAGAAGTACAACGTACTTCATGGAAATTCAATGAACTTTAGGGAAGTTCAACGAACTTCATGGAAATTCCAGGGATTTTCAACGAAATTTAAGGAAGTTCAACGAACTTCAGAAAGAATGTTCTACTTTACCTCGGCCTCACGTCCTGGAGAGAAAAGTGCACGCTGAAGTGCCTTGAATTTGATTAAAAAACTATTATTTTCGTTCGAAAATCTCGTTCGGGTCTCGGATAGCATAGTCGGTAAACGCACGGTCTACGAAGCCCGAGGCGGTGGGTTCGATTCTCGACCGGTCTTAGAATTTTTCGGATTGGAAAATTTCTCGACTTCTCTGGGCATAGGGTATAATTGTGTTTGCCACACAATATACAATATGGGTACCATAGCATTGATACTATGAAATCATTTCCTGTTGAAAAACATATGTCCATACTGGGTTGATCTCAAAATTGGTATGAGAGTACCATCGATACTCCCTACTACGGAAATTCTCAAAGAAGTGCTTCTTACAATCATTGAACTCCGTTGGCTTTTGATCCACCGAACTCATCAAGTGTTCTCCAAAATAGTTATCGTCTCATGGAAAACTAAAGAGTCATTCCGAGCAAAAAAATCCTCCTCCACATTCACTTGATATGACCCGCTGGCAAGGAGATTCAGCGTTACAGCTACCTTAAGCGCAGCAGGAATGGCAGTACATCTGGTGCTTGGTGGAAACGAACTCGTATCCCATACAAATTTAAATGCCTCCCGGTTAAGTCTAAAGTACCTCCTGATAACTATAGGGAAACACGTTGTGAA
This sequence comes from Aedes japonicus, assembly GCA_034211315.2. Classification (NCBI taxonomy): domain Eukaryota; kingdom Metazoa; phylum Arthropoda; class Insecta; order Diptera; family Culicidae; genus Aedes; species Aedes japonicus. The sequence continues at coordinate 13,635 of JASCZW010011863.1, forward strand.
CCCATGTAGATTTGGGCACCACTGCCTTGAAACAGTGTTCACAAAACGTGTCCCTGGGTCGTTTTACGACGATGATCTTCGGAAAAACTTCAACCTCTTAGGTGGACTATCAACCCACTTACCATGCGTTTTGAGTGACGGATGAATAACTTAAAATATGTACATGCAATCAAACAAATAATTTTACAATTTTTTTTAGGTAATTTATTTTAATTTTCTAGGTGTAGAATTGATGTGTGTGTGTGTGTGTGTTTGCGCATTTTTCATTTTTTTCGCAGCAGATGATTGTTGCGGCCGATGCAATCAGGGATGCCACATTCACAGACATGTCTGTAAATTTGCAGACTTTTCATGTATGTTGCAGACTTTTCCAACGATGCAGACATTTAGCAGACATTTTATCTATGCTGCAGACTTTCACAGACATTTGAAATATTTTTTAAATTTCAAATAAAAGGTATTTCTGAAGTTCGGATTTAAAACTTACAAGGATCTGAACAGTATTGTAGATTCATAAGAAGCTTTGTTGATTTTTTTTAAATATCGTAGGTATCATTTAAAGTAGAATTCCTTGAAGAAACGAAAGCGGTGGGCCACTTGGAGACACAATGGGCCTGCAGATAAGTATCGTATAGGCCCTTTCCGAGGGTAACATGGAGTCCCTAATATTGGTCCTTTGCCATTAGGTCAAAATGAAAATCAAGGTTCACAACAATACAAATTATACTTGACAAACTTACCGTTAAAAGGGGTTGCTGAGTATTTGCTCTAAAGCCCAGTCGGTTGCTACTAGGAAAACAGAACAACAGTAAAAGTTCTGAGCTATTAAAATTTATCTTAAAGCTCTGAATTTTTCAAAGTACTACTAAATGCATCATTTCAGTATATTTGTGCTAGAGATTTAGCAATATATTCCTGAATTAGTTCATGATTCCTAAAAGTATAGAAAGAAAAGACCCACAATTTAGGGTACATCCTGGAAAGTTTAGAAGACGACTTCCGAGAGCTTCGGGAAAATAATTCCCGAGGAAGAGACTTCCTCAGAACAAAAACTTCTCCGATGGTCAGGTAGACTTCTCAGAAGTATTGGGAGCAAGCAGTCCAAGCAAGAAGAACCTTGAAAAATTCAGGACCGAACATTTGCTGAAGTTCAAGATCATACATACCAGATTTCAGGGCTGAACTTCCCCAAGAACCAGGAGAGGACTTATCAGAGCTTCAGAACGAAGTGGAGGGAAGAGGACTTCTCTGATGTTAGGAACTTCTCAGAGGCTTTGGAGTTTTTCCCAGAAAATCAAGATTGAACATTAAAGAAGTTCAGAAAAAAAACTTCCCCAAAATTTAGACGGGAACTAACCAGGAAGGTCACTACCTTAAATTTCTCAAAATATCAGGAAAAACATTCCTCAGGAAGTGCTAGGCATATTTTGCAAAGCTCAGAGGAGAACATTTCAAAATTTCAAAATAAAGATTTCTCAAAATTCTTTAGAGAGAACAGAATTAATCTTTCCATGAGCATTGGGGGTTATTCTCTCTAATTTGAGCACGAATTTTCCAATAGTTTCGGAACAAACTTCCTCAGAGTTATGGAGAAAACTTCCCAAAAGTTCAGAAGTCCAGGAAGTAACTCCAAGAATAAATTTAAAGGAATTTTCCTACAAATTTCGGAGATGGCTTTCCCAAAGTTTCAATAAAAAATTCCTCGCAGTTCAGGATGGGACCAATCAGAAGTTTGGAAGGAATAAGGTCAAGAAAAAACTCCCCCGAATTTCAGAAAGAAATTTACCAGAGAGGGCACTGTAGGATCAAGAACGTTTTTTTTTTTTCAAAAATTTAGTAAAGAACTCATCAGAAGTACATAAGAGGACTTCTCAGAAGTTCTGAAGAGACCAGAAGTTTAGTTTTAACTACTCAGAAGTGCTAGAGAGCGTCCCTGAAGTTTCGAATCGAACATTCCAGCATTTCAGAATGAGAACTTCGTGAAATTCGGAAAATCCCAGATGTTCAGGTAGATACTGTTGATAAAATCAGGAAGAAACTACCCAGAAGTGGATAGTTTCTTCCTGGTGGGGAGCTTTCTAGTAGTTCAAGCAGGAACTTCTCAGTTCAGAAAAGAACTTCTCATAAGTTCAGGAAGAAACTTTTTACAACTTTAAGAAGATTTTCCAAGAAATTTTGGAGAGTAATTCCCCAAAGTTTTGCGGAAATTTTCCTCGTAGTTCAGGATGGGACTTATCAGAAGTTTAGAAAGTTACTATCTTCAGGAAAAGACTTTCTAAATGTTTCTGAAGGGTAAGGTTGGGTTCTAAAATGTGAATTTCGAAGAAAATAAGAAGTAACTGCCAGGAAGTTCATGAGGAATTTTGTCTGAAGTTCAGGAGAAACATCCGCATAATCACAAACCATTCCTGGACCATTTCCCTTATTGTTGACGACCGCTTCCGTTATTGTTACGACATTTACCGTTATAGTTGACAACGATACACTAACAATCTCCTATATAGTTTTATCAATATGTCAGATGGTATAAGGCCAAATAATGATATGCTGAATAGGCGGTTAAGTTAGGTTACCATAAAAATATGGCAATTTTCACGAACAAAATTTTTGCTGTACGCTATGCCAAACAGTTAGTATATAATCTACACCGAGTGCAGACAATAAAAAACCTTTCAATGGCAATATGGCAAACATTAACAATATGTGTTAATGTAGAGGTTGTATGGTGAAAATGAGATTAAATTATTCAATAACAATAACATAAAATGTAATAATATATCTTACATTCGAAATAAAGTTTAAATATATAGCAAATTGTTTTTCATTATGCGGGATAGAATCCAAGTCCATACAATCCAAGAAAAAGTATCAGAAACGTTTACATAGTCACACAAATAGCGAAAATGACATAACTCGCTCTCTTATTACGTCTTCTCGTTGAAGGAATTCTAATTTTGTAAAAAAAAAAAAATTACAGACTTTTAAAGACATTCCCAGACATTTCAAATTTTTATCACAGATGTTTGAAAAAAATATCTGGCATCCCTGGATGCAATGCTCGTTGGTCGACATTGGTGACACCGGGCGGGATAGAACGACCACGTCGGGATGGTCAGCGGGAACAAATAGGAACAGACACAGCCAGCGAGGGGTACCATACGAGATGTTGCTTTCGCCGGTTAGTGAATTTCACTATGGACAGGGTGTCCGGCAATTTAGCGAATTGCCGGACACCCTGCATATTTCATTTCCGTTCCATTGGTCCTTACATTCACCCGGTGTGATGATGTTGTATACACAATAGCTGATGACACTTCTCCGATGATGGAACGAGGGGTAACAAAGAATGGATTTGTGCTTTATTTTTAATTTGAATTTCTTGCGTGCAAGTTCATATATTAAATTTATGGATTTAATTTATATTTACATCTTATTTTATTATGTTTAAACTATGGATGTACATATTTTTAATTTCAATTTTCTGTTGCAAACAATTCACTTTCGAGCAAATTATGTTTGTTTGTATACATCTATAATTTGACATTTCTCTTTGAATTGATATTTAGTACGGTAAAATGATGAATTCGAAAAAACTACGTAATACCAACAACCAATATGCAATTAGCGATTTGAAATTGGTTCACTGGTGTAGAACCCCTTGGTCCGAATTACACCTTGAAGCCAGCACCTTGTTGTACATATTTGAGCCTTTGTCTTGATTTACTGTGTTATTTTGACAGAATATTTGAGAGTGTGTTCCTGTGAGTTCATTATAAGGGGCGCATTATTAAGCTTGGGACCGATGTGCTAGTACTGACTTAGCCAAGAAAAACATCCTATTTGTTCGGGACCTACTGGTCTTAGAGTTAGTCTATGGACATACTAAACACAACTCGGTCCTAGTATCAAATTTCTCGAATCGAGTAACTCGAATCGAAATGCGCAATGCCACCCCTGTTCTCGCACTGGCGTATCAATTCATCAACGCAAACTACTACCCCATTCAAAAATTTAAAATATCAAGTAGTGATAGTAGGCCACGGATATTATGCAAAAAGTCACAATCGAGTCGTTTGAAAACACACTGCAATCCATCGTTCGCTACACAAAGTCATTCCCTAAAACCAAATCCCTTCCATCGCTGAAGTAACGCGTGCGAATACACCGAGGAAGAAAGAGAGATGGTTATCTACAATGTATTTAAAACCGCGACGGCCATATGTCCGAATGAAACTGGTTGGTTGTACCTGGATTCGCAAAACGAAACCAAAACAAACCCGCCCACTGACTGCAGGGGAACGACGATGATGACGGACTTTGGGCTATCGTTTCAATCGCGCAAAGAACGAAAAGAGCTCGATCGCAAGCAGCATAACCAAGTAGGTTCGAATCAATCTGATCACTTCTGACACATCGCAAAGCATGCTGCCTGGACTGACCATCACGAGTGATGAGGATCCTTTCGTGAAAGGTGATACTAGTCTGGGCAAACATATCACGAAACGACAACAGAGGACTGTCTTGTTTCATTTTTGCTATCGTTCCGACAGATAATGGCAGATAATGGACGACGTCCTACTGTTCTAAAAAGCATTCTCAGAGACGATAAAATTTGAATATTGATCGATTCTGGTTGATCACATTCCTAAATCATTTCGATCCTATTTAGTACTTCAAATATCTCGTTAGCACGCAAGGTGATTGCAAAAACAAGCCCAAAATTGTTACCGCAAAACCAATTCTTCAAAATGAAAATTGAATTTGCACCCGTTCACTAGAAGAATAAAGCGGAAAACGCATCATCACACGGTGCAATTCCCCGCTTCAGCTGTGGCGGCAGGCAACCAGGCCATGCATCTCGTCATGATCGATTGCAATTCCGTGAAACGCGAAACGATCTTCTCTTTTCGGCTTATTATGCATCGCCTCCGAAAACGAAACCAAGCCCAAGACGGGCGAAAAGCGTCGAAAAGGAAAAACCGACAATATAGCGACCACTGAAAACAGTAATTATATTAGGGCTTATTTGTAAAGGCTAACACCTCAACTGCTTTGATACATTCCGAAAACCAAAATCATTCTCGTCTTTGGTATGGCCTGATTCGTTGGGCGAACTTGAGTTACAAGAGACTGTATCTTTAGGTAAGAGGTCTTCGATGAATTTCCAATTGTGTTCCTAGAAATTTCTTATCGGTGGTTCAGGGTTTTCAACCCTAAACAATTATGTCACTTTAGTTTCTTAAGCTTCATAGTGATGGAGAAAAAGTTTGAAGAGAAAAAGGTGAGCTTAATCTCATGAATTACATTGGGGTCCTGAAGGCGGTTGTTTCTTTATCGTCCTCACTGATTCAATTCCCCGACATGGGCAGCATGACCCAGGTAACCAATACGCAGTTCCAAAGTGTCTTTACGGCAGTCTTTTAAGCATTTTAAGTCCCCTTAAATGCAACATAATTACCACGTTTGGCTCAATATATGGCTGCTTTACTGCAATGCTGTATGATAATGCTTCATTTACGCTAGTTTGCATTCGAAATGCTTATTACAGGCTCCAAGCATTCAAATAGCATTTGAAATGCAGCTTTACATCAGATAGTATTCAAGATGCTAGTGTAATGCTAATATAATGCCTGTAGCATCTGAAATACAGTTTAAGGGTTGATTAACTGCATATGCTAATGCTTATTGGTTACCTGGGAAAGACGCAATGGTGATTAAGTGATATTATTATCAGTTTGTTTATCAGGATTGTAAACCATCGCACAGTGATTCCATTTCATACAAAAGGCGGAAAAAGTCTAAAAATGGGATTTCGATAGCTGTTATGTGTTTCAAATAATTTTGTGCAGCTTATTTCAAATATGTTATCTAAATTGTCGTATTAGGCCACACTTTCGAGATATGGCCATTTTATGGCCTCCAGGAGTATCCGGAACATCCGTACATCCGAAACAACATTCGTAAAATTTGATAATGAGCAATTCGAAACCAAAAAGATTAAGCGGATCTAAGAATTCTGCAATAATAGGTAAGTTTGTTCGAAAAATATAGGAATTTCTAAAATTCCATTTTGTCATTAGCGTGATCCATTTTTAAATAAGGTGGTAAAAAAAGCAAATTTTAGAAAACATATATATTTTTCAAGGAACTCTAACTTTTGACCGATTTTCATTTTTTTATGATGAAAGTATAAAAAAAATATTGAGTAACAGTCTGAGGAATTCTTACTAATATAAAGAAAAAAATAATTTTATTTTATAAATCAATTATAGAAATGTCCAGTTTTTATTATTTTGGCGTCGAATAGAATTTTCATGTCAATTTCAATTAAGGAAATTCAGAAGTTTAAACGTTAAGTCATTATAATGATTGTAATGATTTGTTCCAATATGTGTGTTCATTATTTTTACCCTTTTACAAAGGAGGGTATACAGAATCGCTTGGAAAACGACTTTTGATCCGAGGATGCAGTATCGTTTCTCTTAAAGGATCCCGAGTATTTCGTCAGCAATTGGTCTTCTAAGCAATCTATGTTTTTCTTTGTAAAAATGCAAGGTGAAAAGTGTCACTGTAGTTCGAAAGTCTCATATATTCCGCATATTTCGGACTTGATGCATGCAGTTACCAGTCGAAATTACAAATTGGTTACTACAATGGATTCGTCTCACAATACATGTAAATTTATTTGAAAATAAACATTAAAATTTACTCATCTATCGTAAGATCTTACCCTTTAACACTCTCTTCAAGTACTAGAAATAAAAACCAGGTTGTGGTCATTATGACCCCGAAACTGAAATCATCATCAATTCAATTATTTTTGAGTTCTAATTTTATCTGATGTGTCACATGATGGAGCTTGGATCAAAATCTGAATCTGGCCACAAAGGCCAAAACATCACTGAATGGATGAGGCCAATGTAGTTCTCGGACTTTTGATATCATGACCTTAGGATTCATTTTTCAATTCCGCAGGTATCGCATGATGGGTTTCGATTTTGAGGCCAAAAGTGGCCACTTCCCGGTGGCGTTCTGGAACTTGTGAACCGAATCCACACTAGCACAAAATATAAGACATAGTACCTTCCATTTGGCGCTTATTTCATTCAAATCGGTTCAGTAGTTGCTGGGGAAACTGAGTTAGAAATTTCGCGTTATGGATTTTGTACCCGGACGCTGGTGGGAGGGGCCTAGTCTCATGTTAATGATTCATTGGAGATAGCTAATTGTACATAGGATGTCGCCAGGGTCATGCCATTGCAGCACCTTCTACTCTAATGCACCATTCATGGGAGAGCCAAAGTCCAGCCATTACAGTAGTGATATTGCTCCCTCTCTCTAATATTATGTCAGCATGCATGGGGAGGTAAATATACCAGCTGGCGTGATATTGAAATAGTCAGTAAATCACTAAAATTTATCATAGATAGATTTATTTTCACTCTCGAAAACATTTAATATCTTCAATTTGAGGTGGTAGTTTGAACTTTGTCATAAAATCTTCTATGCAGTGGACTTCTATCGTGGAGGACTACAGTAACTTCAGAGTAGTTTGTCATAGTGGGTTTGTTCAGAAAGAAAATATGTTAGCCACACGTACTTAGAGGAGGCTAGAAACAGTTAGGTGACGCCTGACAGATAGGTGGTGCTTCATTGCACGGCATTGTTCATAAATTATACTAAATAGGTATACGACATCATATAAATCATAGAGAGATGTTACTTGATGGCAGTAATTATGCAAAGGGAAATATTACACTTACAGCGGGCACTAAATATTCGGCTCAGCTACTCTATACGAACTACAGGAATTGCTCTTCTATCTTCGAGATTTGCCGTATATCATTGTAATGCAGAATTGTAAATTAACGATTTCCATGATCACTTTCATCTTTAACATTTCCAAACACACCTGAAAAAACGTACTGAGCGTGAACGATTGCATTGGAAACAGGATAATTCCTCGAATTAACACTTCATTTGTCTTCACTTTGAAATAAACATTGAAGAATTTCAAATAACCACTAGTAAACGCTAGTAAATTCCTTCAAATTCCAGACTTGCCTCTCTGACGACAGGCCTATTTTGTCTGTGGCTATTTCTTCGTCGCGCTGACTAATGATTCTTTGCAGGCCGGTTCAGCCTACCACTATCTCAATTTATCCATCAACTGATGATATTGATGTATCGAATATTCGATCCATCATTTATTGATCGATTTCGCGTTTGTTGTTCCATCATTTATATTGCAAATTGTTTGCGCGATAACAAACACACAGAATACGAAATCTTAACTAGGAATAAGTTACACATCAATTCTACCCACTTGTTAATTATTTTGCCGTTTATATAGAATAAATACCTGACGGAGGTTGGGACTACTCCTCTCCACGAATCCCGGCGTCATATGCGATATGAAGAAGTGAAGCTGTATTGTTTCCCGTATCCAATTCCGTTGTTCAAAGGATTAGATTCAGCAATTTTTTAGAATGCTAAGATGTCTCTATTAGATCATCTTCGAAAAGGCGTTCATAAATTTCCTGATCTTTGTAGGCTCGTTTACTGTATGAAATTCGTAATGAAATGGTAGCATGAAATGCACAGTTGGCGTAATTTCATTGTCTAATAATTAAACTAGCTGAAGCTCTTCTAACCTTCGTATAACAGTACTTGTCTTAATATCAGACGAATGAAAACATATGGAAGTAGCTTCGACTATTGAAGGGTAAAGCTCAATCAGTTTCATCGAATTACATCCTGTCAAGAGTCTGCAGCAATGCCGACACATAAACAACACGACCGTACCTTTCCGAGTTGATCTGGGCAGAGAAAACTGATGGTTGGGGGACCTACAACGTCAAAATAAAATACTTGTCTTCGCCTACTTAAGACCCAAATTGGGACATCTACGCTTACGTCATTCGAAACATCGTCGAGAATCACACATTACAACCAAAATGCCATTTCGTGGCTGACGACATGCAAGCGCATAAGAATGAGTTGAAAGAGCTGAGAAAATAACAACCAAACACATCTGTCGACTGGTATGTGTCGCTCAGGACACATCATCTTACAACAAAAACAAAAAAAAAAAAAAATGAGGTCCCAAACCGACACATGCAATCTGACGAAAGATGTGTTTGGTTGAATTTATTTTTCAACTCTTTCAACTCATTCTTATGCGCTTGCATGTCGGTCTCAGCCTACAGAAAATTAAATGGCATTTTGCTGTGTGTGTATGTGTGTTCTCGACGATGATTTCGAATGGCAGCAAGTATTAGGTGAGCGCTACAGATTTGGGTCTTAAAAGTAAACGAAAGATTAAGTATTTTATTTTGACGTTGTAGGTTGCTAAACTGTGTTAGTTTTCAATACCGTCCTTGTTTTAGTGATCTTCGAAAAAAATTACAGTCGTGGTGATTTACTCTTATGTCGGCATGTTGGCAAAAGGCACTCTTGACTGGGATGTAATCGAGAAACCGATTGAGCTTACCTGTAAAAGGGTTTCGTCAAGCCCATAAGCTATCTGTCCGATGGCCAAAACCAAAGAAACTGTTATACAGAAGGTTAGAAAAACTTTAAAGGCTAGCAACTAGTTTAATTACTGGAACAATGAGAAGTACACCAACTGAGGCACTGGATGTATTGCATTTCATGCTACCATTTCATACAATTTCATACAATTAGAAGCTGAGAACTCTAAAGATCAGGAAATTTGTGAACCTTTTCGAAGGTGATCTAATAGGACATCTTAGCATTCTAAAAATTGCTAGATCTAATCCTTTAGTTATGAACAACGAAGATTGGATGCAGGAACAATACAACTTTCACTATTCATATCACGCCTATGATTCTCGCCGAGGTTCGTGGGAAAGAGGTGGTCCAAACCTCCGTCAAGGTTCAATTTTATTCTATATAAACGGCTCAAAAATGAATAACCAAGTGGGAGCAGGTGGGTAAGTGGCCAACTTTATTCCTAGTTAAAATTTCAGCTATTCTGGCATGTTCTGTTATATTTTTCATTTTCATTTTGCAGCAAATGATGGGGCAATAAGAGCGCAAGTCAGTCCAAAGCCGATGGTGAAGGAGGGGTAATGGCGAACTAGTCTATTCAGACCACATGAACTCCATGGGAAGGAACGAGGATAGGTTAGGGTAGGTGGTTAAGGTAGGGCGTTTTGGACCGGCAAAAAATACTACAAAAAGAAAATCATAAGTCGAGCACTTGACACTGAAGAAGTCTGTAAGCCACAGACAAAATAGGCCTATCCGTCAGAAGACAAGTCTGGAATTTGAAGGAATTTACTAGCGTTTACTAGTGATTATTTGAAAAAAGTGCTTCAATGTTTTATTTCAAAAAGTGAACAACTGAAGTGTTAATTAGAAATTATCCCTGTTTCTCAATCACAATCGTTCCACTAACACGCTCAATACGTTTTTTTCAAATTGTGTTAAAATGTTTAAAATGAAAGTGATCATAAAATCGTTAATTTACAATTCTGCATTACAATGATATACGGCAAATCTCGAAAAGATAGAAAGAGCAATTCCCTGTAGTTCGTATAAATGTGACCAGGCTATTTGAGATGCCACTGTAAGTTTCATGTGGTTTTTACGCTGCATAGTTGCTATATCAAAGTAACATCTCTCTATGATTTGCTATAATTTGGAAAGTCGGCTGTCGTATACCGCATATATTTTAATTATAATTTATGAACAATGAAAGAATTGCCACGGCAATGAAAACTGCACCTCCTGTCCTGTCAGGCGTCTACAAACTGTTTCTAGCCTCCTCTAAGCGTAAATTGCGGCAAAGCCCGCCGACAGCACACCTTTTTCTTTCTGAACAAACCCACCTATGACAAACCCCAGTGATACGATACTCTGAGTTACTAAACGGGTCCTCCACGGTCTAGAAGTCCACTGCATAGAAAATTTTATGACAAAGTTCAAACTACCACCTCAAATTGAATATTAAATGTTTTCGAAATTGAATAAATCTATCTATGATAAATTTTTAGTGATTTGCGGCCCAACCCGCCAATATCACACTCAACTTTAGTGCCTTTATACATGCATGCTACGACGCGGCTATTAAATAGAAAGAGGAGCGAGTGTGATATTATCACTACTTTGTGTGGCTGGACCTTTGGCTCTCCCATGAATGGTTCATTAGAGTAGAAGGTTATACAATGGCATGACCTAGCGACATCTATCATAAATTAGCTATCTCCAATGAATCATTAACATGAGATTAGGCCCTCCCACCAGCGTCCAGGTACAAAATCCACGTAACGAAATTTCTAACTCAGTTTCCCTAGCAACTACTGAACCGATTTGAATGAAATAACCGCCAAATGGAAGGTACTATAGTCTTATATTTTGCTTTTTTATTATTGGATTCGGTTCAAAAGTTCCAGAAACGCCCCCGGGGAAGCGGACACTTTTGGCCTGAAATCAAAACCCATCATGCGATACCTGCGAATTGAAAAATAAATCCTAAGGTCATGATATCAAAAGTCCAGAACTACATTGGCCTCACCCATCCATTGATGTTTTGGCTTTTATGACCAGATTAAGATTTGGATCCAAACCCATCATGTGACACATCAAATAAAATTAGAACTCAAAAATAAGTGAATTGATGATGATGTGAAGTTTCCGGGACCATAATGACCACAACCTGGTTTTTATTTCTAGTACTCCAAGAAGAGTGTTAAGAGGGTAAGATCTTACGATAGATGATTAAATTTCAATGTTTATTTTCAAATAAATTTACATGTATTGTGAGAACGAATTCACTGTAGTAACCAATTTGTAATTTCAACTGGTAACTGCATGCATCATCCGAAATATGCGGAATATCTGAAGACTTTCGAACTAAAGTAATACACTTTTCACCATACATTTTTACAAAGAAAAACATAGATTGCTTAGAAAACCAATTGCTGACGAAATACTCGGGATCCTTTAAGAGAAACGATACTGCATCCTTGGATCAAAAGTCGTTTTTCCAAGATCTGTATCCCTCTTTGTAAAAAGGGTAAAAATAATGAACGCACATATTGGAACAAATCATTACAATCATTAAAATGACTTAACGTAAAGTCTTCTGAATTTCCTAAACTGAAAATTACATGAAAATTGAAATCGACGCCAAAATAATAAAAACTGGACATTTCTATAATTGATTTATAAAATAAAATTAGTTTTTCTTTTATATTAATAAGAATTCTTAGACTGTAACTCAATATTTTTCTTATACCTTCATCATAAAAAATTGAAAATCGGTCAAAATTTAGAATTCCTTGAAAAATATATGTTTTCTAGAATTTGGTTTTTCGTACCACCTTATTTAAAAATGGATCACGCTAATGACAAAATGGAAATTTCGAAATTCCTATATTTTTCGAACAAACTTACCTATTATTGCAGAATTCTTAGATCCGCTTAATCTTTTTGTTTCGAATTGCTCAATTATCAAATTTTACGAATGTTGTTCCGGATGTACGGATGTTCCGGATACTCCTGGAGGCCATAAAATGGCCATATCTCGAAAGTGTGGCCTAATACGACAATTTAGATAACATATTTGAAATAAGCTGCACAAAATTATTTGGAAACACATAACTTAGCTATCGAAATCCCATTTTTAGACTTTTTCCGCCTTTTGTATGAAATGGAATCACTGTGCGATGGTTTACAATCCTGATAAACAAACTGATAATAATATCACTTAATCACCATTGCGTCTTTCCCAGGTAACCAATAAGCATTAGCATATGCAGTTAATCAACCCTTAAACTGTATTTCAGATGCTACAGGCATTATATTAGCATTACACTAGCATCTTGAATACTATCTGTTGTAAAGCTGCATTTCAAATGCTATTTGAATGCTTGGAGCCTGTAATAAGCATTTCGAATGCAAACTAGCGTAAATGAAGCATTATCATAGCATTGCAGTAAAGCAGCCATATATTGAGCCAAACGTGGTAATTATGTTGCATTTAAGGGGACTTAAATGCTTAAAAGGCTGCCGTAAAGACACTTTGGAACTGCGTATTGGTTACCTGGGTCATGCTGCCCATGTCGGTTGATTGAATCAGTGAGGACGATAAAGAAACAACCGCCTTCAGGACCCCAATGTAATTCATGAGATTAAGCTCACCTTTTTCTCTTCAAACTTTTTCTCCATCACTATGAAGCTTAAGAAACTAAGTGACATAATTGTTTAGGGTTGAAAACCCTGAACCACCGATAAGAAATTTCTAGGAACACAATTGGAAATTCATCGAAGACCTCTTACCTAAAGATGCAGTCTCTTGTAACTCGACTTCGCACAACGAATCAGGCCATACCAAGGACGAGAACGATTTTGGTTTTCGGAATGTATCAAAGCAGTTGAGGTGTTAGCCTTTACAAATAAGCCCTAATATAATTACTGTTTTCAGTGGTCGCTATATTGTCGGTTTTTCCTTTTCGACGCTTTTCGCCCGTCTTGGGCTTGGTTTCGTTTTCGGAGGCGATGCATAATAAGCCGAAAAGAGAAGATCGTTTCGCGTTTCACGGAATTGCAATCGATCATGACGAGATGCATGGCCTGGTTGCCTGCCGCCACAGCTGAAGCGGGGAATTGCACCGTGTGATGATGCGTTTTCCGCTTTATTCTTCTAGTGAACGGGTGCAAATTCAATTTTCATTTTGAAGAATTGGTTTTGCGGTAACAATTTTGGGCTTGTTTTTGCAATCACCTTGCGTGCTAACGAGATATTTGAAGTACTAAATAGGATCGAAATGATTTAGGAATGTGATCAACCAGAATCGATCAATATTCAAATTTTATCGTCTCTGAGAGAATGCTTTTAGAACAGTAGGACGTCGTCCATTATCTGCCATTATCTGTCGGAACGATAGCAAAAATGTAACAAGACGGTCCTCTGTTCTTGTTTCGTGATATGTTTGTCCAGACTTGTATCACCTTTCACGAAAGGATCCTCATCACTCGTGCTGGTCAGTCCAGTCAGCATGCTATGCGATGTGTCAGAAGTGATCAGATTGATTCGAACCTACCTGGTTATGCTGCTTGCGATCGAGCTCTTTGCGATCTTTGCGCGATTGAAACGATAGCCCAAAGTCCGTCATCATCGTCGTTCCCCTGCAGTCAGTGGGCGGGTTTGTTTTGGTTTCGTTTTGCGAATCCAGGTACAACCAACCAGTTTCATTCGGACATATGGCCGTCGCGGTTTTAAATACATTGTAGATAACCATCTCTCTTTCTTCCTCGGTGTATTCGCACGCGTTACTTCAGCGATGGAAGGGATTTGGTTTTAGGGAATGACTTTGTGTAGCGAACGATGGAATGCAGTGTGTTTTCAAACGACTCGATTGTGACTTTTTGCATAATATCCGTGGCCTACTATCACTACTTGATATTTTAAATTTTTGAATGGGGTAGTAGTTTGCGTTGATGAATTGATACGCCAGTGCGAGAACAGGGGTGGCATTGCGCATTTCGATTCGAGTTACTCGATTCGAGAAATTTGATACTAGGACCGAGTTGTGTTTAGTATGTCCATAGACTAACTCTAAGACCAGTAGGTCCCGAACAAATAGGATGTTTTTCTTGGCTAAGTCAGTACTAGCACATCGGTCCCAAGCTCGGTTCCAAGCTTAATAATGCGCCCCTTATAATGAACTCACAGGAACACACTCTCAAATATTCTGTCAAAATAACACAGTAAATCAAGACAAAGGCTCAAATATGTACAACAAGGTGCTGGCTTCAAGGTGTAATTCGGACCAAGGGGTTCTACACCAGTGAACCAATTTCAAATCGCTAATTGCATATTGGTTGTTGGTATTACGTAGTTTTTTCGAATTCATCATTTTACCGTACTAAATATCAATTCAAAGAGAAATGTCAAATTATAGATGTATACAAACAAACATAATTTGCTCGAAAGTGAATTGTTTGCAACAGAAAATTGAAATTAAAAAGCAAAGTTTCAAGGTTTCGGAGTGTAATTAACCGTTTTCAGGTTACAATAAAACCATCGTTTTCAGTGTTGTCAGCTTGATTTTGTTTAAATCTCTTTCGTGTTATTTATGAAATATTGTCAGTAAATATTTAGATGCTAAATTAGCGTTTGTACTCCGTTTTATTTATGCGTTTGAGATAACATCAGTTTTGAATTTATAAACCCCCACTATTATTATTATTATTAAGTTTTTGCTATTAGTATTTTTGTTATTTGCTATTTCGTTTTTCGTTGCATAAAATGTACATCCATAGTTTAAACAAAATAAAATAAGATGTAAATATAAATTAAATCCAAAAATTTAATATATGAACTTGCACGCAAGAATTTCAAATTAAAAATAAAGCACAAATCCATTCTTTGTTACCCCTCGTTCCATCATCGGAGAAGTGTCATCAGCTATTGTGTATACAACATCATCACACCGGGTGAATGTAAGGACCAATGGAACGGAAATGAAATATGCAGGGTGTCCGGCAATTCGCTAAATTGCCGGACACCCTGTCCATAGTGAAATTCACTAACCGGCGAAAGCAACATCTCGTATGGTACCCCTCGCTGGCTGTGTCTGTTCCTATTTGTTCCCGCTGACCATCCCGACGTGGTCGTTCTATCCCGCCCGGTGTCACCAATGTCGACCAACGAGCATTGCATCCAGGGATGCCAGATATTTTTTTCAAACATCTGTGATAAAATTTGAAATGTCTGGGAATGTCTTTAAAAGTCTGTAAATTTTTTTTTTTTACAAAATTAGAATTCCTTCAACGAGAAGACGTAATAAGAGAGCGAGTTATGTCATTTTCGCTATTTGTGTGACTATGTAAACGTTTCTGATACTTTTTCTTGGATTGTATGGACTTGGATTCTATCCGCATAATGAAAAACAATTTGCTATATAGTCAAACTTATTTCGAATGTAAGATATATTATCACATTTCATGTTATTGTTATTGAATAATTTAATCTCATTTTTCACCCATACAACCTCTACATTAACACATATTGTTAATGCTTGCCATATTATCATTGGAAAGGTTTTTATTGTCTGCACTCGGTATGAATTATATACCAACTGTTTGGCATAGCGTACAGCAAAAATTTTGTTCGTGAAAATTGCCATATTTTTTATGGTAACCTAACTTAACCGCCTATTCAAGCATATTATTATTTGGCCTTATACCATCTGACATATTGATTAAAACTATATAGGAGATTGTTAGTGTATCGTTGTCAACTATAACGGTAAATGTCGTAACAATAACGGAAGCGGTCGTCAACAATAAGGGAAATGGTCCAGGAATGGTTTGTGATTATGCGGGATGTTTCCTCCCGAACTTCAGACAAAATTCCTCATGAACTTCCTGGCAGCTTCTTATTTTCTTCGAAATTCACATTTTAGAACCCAACCTTACCTTCAGAAACATTTAGAAAGTCTTTTCCTGAAGATAACTTTCTAAACTTCTGATAAGTCCCAACCTGAACTACGAGGAAATTTCCGCAAAACTTTGGGGAATTACTCTCCAAAAATTCTTGGAAAATCTTCTTAAAGTTGTAAAAAGTTTCTTCCTGAACTTATGAGAAGTTCTTTTCTGAACTGAGAAGTCCCTGCTTGAACTACTAGAAAGTCCTCCACCAGGAAGAAACTATCCACTTCTGGGTAGTTTCTTCCTGATTTCATCAACAGTATCTACCTGAACATCTGGGATTTTCCGACTTCACGAAGTTCTCAGTCTAAAATGCTGGAATGTTCGATTCGAAACTCAGGGACGCCCTCTAGCACTTGAGCAGTTAAACTAAACTTGGTCTCTTCAGAACTTGAGAAGTCCTCTGCATTCGATGAGTTCTTACTAAATTTTAGTGG